>JAVHLU010000455.1:0-58822 GCA_036785755.1 Colletotrichum ledebouriae
AGGGCGGATTTAACCCTTAACGAGCGAGGTAGGCGCCCCTATTCTCTTTATACCTAAGAAGGATAGATCCTTATACCTTTATATAGATTATTAAAGCTTTAATAAGGTAATACTAAAGAACTAATATCTACTTCCCCTTATTAGTAAGCTATTAGATAGGCTTTAGGGAGTAAAATTAATCTTAAAGATTAACTTTCGAGATATATACTATTATATCTATATTAAGCTAGAAGACTACTAAAAGATAGCTTTTAGGACTCGTTATAAGTACTTTAAATATACTATTATACTATTTAGATTTATAAATACCCTAGCGACGTTCTAGGCGTATATTTACTAAGCGCTTACTAAGCTACTAGATACTTATTATATTACTTATATAAATTATATTATAATCTACTCTAAGATAAAAGAGTAGTATATAAAGGACCTTTGCTAAGTACTCTACAGGCTTTGCTAGTAAGCGCTATATATTAAGCTTAGTAAGTATAGTTTCTATTAATAATAAGTAGAGTTCCTAGGGTATATTATTATACCTAAAGGTATATTAATAGACTAAACCCGCGTCTAAGCTATTACTAAATAGAAGCTACCTAAGACCTACTAGGAGATCTAAGTCTTCCTAGGATTCTATAACTTCTACTATAAGTTTACTATAAGCTATTTAGGTATTATAGCCCCTATAATATCCCTACTAAAGGGTAGCGAGAATTATAAGAAGGGAAGTAAATTTTACTAGCTAGAAGAGGCTTAATAGGCTTTTAAATAACTCTAAGCTACCTTCTACTTAGTAACTATTCTCTAATATTAGGACCTAACCTGCGAAATAAGAGTTAAAATAGATACTTCTATAAAAGCTATATCTAATATCCTATTATAGTATATTAATAGCTAGTAATAACTAGTTACCTACTATTTATAGAAGTTTAGTAATACTAAGTAGTATTAAGGAGTAAGCTAATAAGAGCTTCTCGCTATAATTAAAAGCCTAGACTACTAAGCTTACTACTTTTAAGGTATATTAAAAAAGTTTATAATCCTAACGGATTACTAGGCGCTAAAGGGAGTTATTAGTATATTAGTATAGGACCTTTAGGGAAAGCTCGCTAGATAGGTATATAAACTCTTAGCGTTTAACTTTAACCTAGAGCATAGGTTAGGGGTTATAAACCTAGTAAATAAGCTATCTAGGAGGCTAGACTATATAGAGGGGGAGGTAAAATATAACGATATACTCCTAACCCTAGCGAGGAAGCTAGGGTTTATTAGTAACCTACTAGTAGACCTCTAGATAAGTATTACTACTTTATAAGGTAATATAGTAACCTTAAGAGTATTTATTAACGCTATAAGGGCTAGTATAAAATAATACCCCTTCTAGATAGATAGCTCTAGGGGTAGAGACGCCTTAGTCTCTAGTTAGCGTAGCGCTCTATAGTATACTAATATTATTATAACTATAGTAGCTATAATAACCTAATACTAAAGAGTAAGGGAAGATATAGAGAACGCTTAGCGAGAAGTTACTAACCTAGAGGACTCGCTCGGAGCTAGGGTTATTATAGTATAGTAGTATATCCTACGCTAAGTTATAAGGGAGCTTATAACGGGCGAAATAGTATATAGTTAGTAACCCTCTAAAGCAATAGAAAGTCTTATCTATAGACTATAAGCTAATAACTTATACTACTAGACCTAATTAGAGAGGGTATATAGACCGGCTAGCGATTATAGGGGCTATATAATTAATAGCTATAGAACTTTGCTCTATAAGGGAAGGTTAGAGATACCCTAGGAGAGGTCCCTAAGACTTGAAATCCTTTGCTAATACCACGACGACCGCAGGGCGGGTTATATAGGGGTAAATAAGACTACTAAGTTAATCTCGAGGAAGTTCTACTAGCTAAACTTAGCTATAGATATATATAATTATATTATAGGGTGCTATATATACTAAGGGATCTAGGTTCTAAGGCATAAGCCCTATGGAAAGTTATGCCCGCTACCCCTACTAGCGCACCCGTTTTAGGAAATTAGTATAAACTTCATTACTAGACTACTACTAAGCTATTAGTATAAAAGCGGGGAGTATAACGTAGTTCTTATTATTATATACTAGATAACTAAGTTCGCTATATTTATTTTAATACTAAAGTAGCTAATAGCTACTAAGCTAGCGCGGATTATTTATAAATAGGTTAAGTACTATTTTAATACCCTAGAGGGTATTATTAGTAACTAAGATAAGCTCCTTATTAGCTAATTTTAGGAGAAATTTACGAGAGAGAGGGCTATTAAGTGCTACCTCTCTACTATATATTACCCCTAGATTAATAAGTAGTCTAAAAGGATATACTAGATATTAGAAAGGTACTTACGAGCGTATACTAGCGACTTACTATAAGAATAAGCTATCTAGCTACCTAAGGCTAAGTTTATATATAATAATAGTTATTATAGTACTACTAGCTATTTACTAATAGAGGCCCTATATAGCTACTACCTATGTTATATAGAATATATAACCCCTGCGAATAAGGTTATAATATAAGGCGTAAGGAAGCGAATTAAATATATCTTAAAGCTTCGTAAGAGGGCCTAGGAATAGTAGTAGAAAGCTACTAAGGCGTAAGCTAAGTATTATAACGCGAGGTATAAGGAATAGACCTACTATTAGGAATAAGTCGTTAGGCTATTAATAAAGAACTTCTAGTTTAAGAATAAAAAACTAGCGCCTAGGTTTATATAGGTAGCTATTATAGAACTAATTAGTATATAAGCTTATAGAGTTTATCTACTATTATAATACTAAAAGATATATAATATATTCTTAGTTACCTTACTAGAACTATAGGATAATCGCTAAGTAAGTAGTAAAGGCTTACTTATATACCTAGAGCTCGAGGACGAGCTAGAGGAATAGGAGGTCGAAGAGATTATTATATAGTAAGGTATTAGTAATAATATATAATACTTAGTTAAATAAGTAGGATAGCTTATAGAATATAATATATAGGAACCTATAGAGAACTTAGCGAACGCGTAAGAGGCTATTTATAAGTTTAATAGAGAATATAAGAGGGCTTATAAGAAGTAGGATAATTAGTCGCTAAAACTACTATAATAGGTTAGTAATTATAAACTATAAGACTATAAAATAAAACTAAGTTAGAAGTAAAATGTTAATTAAATTAAGTAGCGAATTATCGCTAAGGCTATAGCGAAAAGGGGTATTATCCTATAAAAGGGGAAAAAGAGCTAACTATCTAATTAGTTATTAACTTCTTAGGATAGCCACGGGGGCGACTACTACGACTAATATAACTACGAGTAGTACTACTACGACTACTATAGTAACTAGTCGCTAAACTAGTACTATTAGTATTACTACTATTACTACCCGTAGGCTAACTACTAGCCGACTCGCTACTAGCGCTACTACTTAACTCGCTACTAGAACTATTACTATTAGAGATAGTAATAGTAACCTTAGCTCTCTTAGTCTTTTTTACTAACTCTTTGCTACTACTTTAGCTATATTTAGTAGGGGTACTAAGGTAAGAGGCGCGGGAGATAGGGCGAGTACTAGTAATAGTAATAAAGTAAGAGGGGATATTATTAGTAGTATACTTAGTAAGATTTTCCTAGAGCTCCTCGTAAAACCTAGGGAAAAAGGCGATATTATGCTTATAGGCGTATATAGGGACTAGCTTTACTAAAAGGTTATTAAGTAGGTAGTCGATCTTATTATAGAGGTAGTTAATAGGACTATTATTATAAATATATACTAGCTAGGTAGCGTTTAGGCTCTAAAGAATATTAACGCTATTATAAAAGGTACTAACTTAAAACCTAGTAGTTAGTAGGATATAATTAATAAGGGAATAGCGAGTAATAGCTTATATAGACTAGAATATTAAGCGCGAGGTGCTCACGGATAGAGGCGAGCTCCTAGAGCTAAAGCTGCTCTATATTATAGCTATTACTACTAGTAATAGGATTATAAATAAGCTTAGTAATATACTTATACGCTACTAAATAGTTACTAAGTATAGCTAGAATATAGTAATAATAAAGAGGGGTTAGGATACTATCGCGCTACTAGATCTAGATCTAGTAGAATATATTCTAAGTTATCTAAGCTACGCCCTAAAGCTCCTAAGGGACTTAGAAAATATTAATATATAGTAACCTATTAGCGAATTAGTAGAGACTTATAGTAATATATTTCTTTTTATTAAAGTTATAATAGATATACTTCTACGCGTGCTCGCTATATATATAGCGAAGGTAGATAATATCCTAATATATTTTATAAAAATAGCTGAGGTAAGGATAGCTACTATTAGTATTACTAGTAAGATCGCTAGAAAGGATCTTAGGATTATAGAGGTATTTTATAAGAACTACGCCTATATATATAATATAAGATATTATAGAGAGCGATAAATAAGATACTAGAGAGGGATATAAGTAAGGTTAGAGGAGAGAAGGGAAATAACTTAATAATTATAATAAAAGCTTATGAAATAGGCGCTAAAATAGGAGAAATAGCTAGACTAAAAAAGATTATAAAGAGGAGAAATTCTAACTAGGTTAGAGACCTCGAAAAGAGGATACCCTTTTATATTTTAAGTCGCTAGGTAATAAGGCAAAATAATTACTAGTTATATACTACTAAATAGTTATATAACTATTAGTAACTAATTAAAAAATAATAGTAATAATTAAAATTTAAGAATACCTATAACGCGCTAGGAAAACGAAAATACGTTATTTGCTATAACTACTTAGATCTAGCGTAGAGAGCGAGAGTAAATAACGTAATAAAGGCGTAGAAAGGCCGCCCTATAGTTAGTAACGATATCTATAATAACATAGAGCTATATTACCCTACTAATACGCCTTAGGGACTAAGGCTTTAGAGGGGGGGTAAATTATAAGGAATAATAGCAGGTATAGGATATAGAGCTAACGCTATTAGCAAAATATCAGCGAATTAGTAGTAAATATATACCCCCTTAAGAAAACTCTACAAGCTAGAGACTTAGAAGGCTAAGTAATAGTCTAATATAACTACGCATACCTACGTTTTAGCATTCTAGCCTTTCCTAGTTTAGGCCTATAGCTATATTCTTACAGTTAGCTAATAGTATAGCTAATATAGGGTCTAGGACCCTTAGTATATAAACCTAGCTTAAATAGGCCTACTAGTAACTAGGATAGTTATACTAGAGCTTTATTAACTATTATAAGGGGATTAAGGCAGAGAGCCCTTACTAATAACTAGAAGAGATCCGGGTAGCTAATATAGTAGCTAGGCTAGATCCTAAGCTCTAATACTACGTTATAGTAAATAGGTTACTAAAATCGTAGCTTAACCTTAATACTAAGGCTAGAAATACCGAACTTATAGTTAATATATAGATATATAAGGCACTAGTAAGGGACTAGGGGGCTAATAATAAGGGGCAACGACTAGAGGGCTAACCTACTAACCTAGAGGGACTAACCGAGGCCTTAAAAGAGCAAACTCACTCAGGCTATAGTAACGCTAATACTTACTAGGAGGATACTAAGGACTAGGATACTAGGAAGGAGATTATCTATTATAGTTATAAGAAAAGGGGCTATATCGCGCTAAGGTACCCGTACTATAAGAAATATAGCTACCCCTACTATAAAGGGATACCCTGCCCTAGTAAATAACTAGAGGGGGACCGGGTAGTAACGTATATAGTTTAATAGGGTAATAGCTAGCTATATTATATTAAAGCGACGATATAGGTCCGAGTTATAAGTAGCTAGAAGACTAATGCTACGCTTATTAATTATAGGGCTAACGAGAAAATTATAGACTAGAGGATTAAAACTAATACCTAACTAGAGGCTAATAAGTTAGAACCTATTAGGGGAATATAAGTATGTAAGGGACCTAACTATAATATATAGAAGTTAGTAACTTAAATAACTAATAATATAGGCGTCTAGCGGATAGCTTTACACGATTTTAGGATTAGTAATAGTAAAAGTTATAACGCTATCCTAGGGATCCCTTAGTATATAATAGAGTACCCTAACCTTAACTAGAGGGAGTTAGGCTAGACCTTTCCCCTATATAAGAAGAGTATCTACCTAATTATAACTATAAAGGAACTTAGGCGCGTTAAGAACGAAGCAAGAGTAGTACTTATAGGGGTACTATAAGTTAACTATATATTAACTACTAGCTACTAGGAGGATACCTAAGATCCTAAGGATATTAAGGGGACTAAAATAAATATCCTACTAGAGTACTAGGACTTTAAGAAAGTATTTAATATTAACCTAGTAGGAACTACGCTAGAGTTTAGGACTACTAGGAGCTACCCTATTAACCTAGAGCCTAGAACTAAGCCTCTATTTAAGCCTATTTACCTACTAGCTTAAAAGGAGTTAGAAGAATTAAGGGATTATATTTATAATACCCTATAGAATAGATAGATTTACTTATTAGTAAGCCTAGTAGGGGTACTAATCCTATTTATCTTAAAGAAGGGAGGTAAGTTAAGGTTATATATAGACTACTAAGGGCTTAACTAAGTAACTACTAAGAACTACACCCCCCTCCCTCTTATTAATAAGATCCTTAACTAGCTCTCTAGAGCTAAGTACTTTACTAAGCTTAACCTTAAGGATACGTACTACTAAGTAAGGATCTAGGAGGGAGACGAGTAGAAGATAGTATTCCGTATATAATATAGCTACTATAAATATTATATTATACTATTCAGGCTTATTAACGCACCTATTACCTTCTAGACGTTTATTAATAAGTTACTTATAGGCCTAGTTAATATTATTTATATTATATATTTAAATAATATCTTAATTTTTACTAATAATATAAACTCCTATATAGAGGCTATAAGATAGGTACTTACCTAGGTAGAAGCTAATAGCCTCTATATAAACCCTAATAAGTATGAATTTTATAAGGAGGAGATTAAATTCCTTAGGTTTATAGTCTTAGCAAACGGAGTCGCTATAGAATATAAGAGGGTCTAGGTAATAGCTAAGTAGCTAGTACCTACTATAACATAAGAGATTTAGTAATTTTTAGGGTTTATAGGGTTCTATAGGAGATTTATTAAGAACTACTCTAAGATTTATAGCCTACTTATTAACTAACTAGCTAATATAGCTAAGGGATTACTAGTAATAACTAGGGAGGCACGGGTTACCTTCTATTAGCTCTACGCTTTATTTATAGAGGTGCCTATATTACGCTACTTTAATCCTATACTCCTAATTCGAGTTAAAACTAATATATCGGACTTTATAATAGGGGTAATACTAAGCTAGTTAGAGGGGGATATATAGAGATTAGTAGTATTTATATCTTAAAAGCTTAAGGGCGTATAATTATAATATAGCACGCTAGAGGTAGAGCTACTAGCTATTAGGGAGGTAGTAATAAGGTAGTAGTACTACTTGCTTTACTTATAGTATTATATTCGATTTATTACTAACTACCTAGGTTACTAATACCTTGCTAATAAAAGGACGCTTAGTAGCTACTAGGCTTGTTTATAATAGGACCTATTAATATTTAACTTTAAAATTAAATACTAGCTAGGTCGCTATAACCTAGCTAATAATCTATTACAGAGACCTAACTATACCCTAGAGGATAGGGAAATTAATAAAGCTAGGGACTCGCTCCTATAAGACTTCTTATAACGTTTTAATAATACTACTATCTAGAGGGTAAGTACTAGGTAGCGATAAGGCGCCTAACTACTAAATACCTCGCTAGAGTAACTTATACCCTCGCTCTAGGAATAAGTTAAGGAAGCTTAATAAAAAGACCCCTTTTATCTTAATAAGGAGTAAGAATAATGAGGTATAAGGTAGTTATTAGATAATACTAGTACCCTAAGATACTAGGAGGGCTTATATATCCCTAATAACTACCTACTTTAAAATAAAGTCCTTCGAGCCTTTTATAATAAACTATCTAGAGGTTACTAAGGGGTTATTAAGATACTAAAGAGGATTAGAAAATCGTTCTTCTAGAACGTATAGAGGGGCGATATAAAGAAATATATTAAGATATATATAACGTGCTAATACATAAAGTCGAGATACTACCCCCTATATAGTAAACTTATACCCCTACTAGTACCTAGCTAGCCCTTCTAATAGATATCAATCGACCTTATTATAAAACTACCGCTATCCCTAATAATAATAAATAAGCTATATAATAATATTCTTATTATTATTAACTAGTTTATAAAATACTCCCTATATATCCCTACTAGGGAGTTACTTACTACTAATAGACTAGCTACGCTATTAACTAAATATATCTTCCTTACGTTCAGGCTCCTAGAGGCTATTATATCTAATCGGGGATTGCTATTTACTAGTAACTTCTAGTCTAAAGTATACTACCTACTAGTTATTAAGAGGAAGATTAGTACTACTTTCTATCCCTAAACTAATAGCTAAATAGAACGCTAAAACTAGAGTATTAAGCACTTTCTAAGGACTTTCTATAATATTAACTAGGATAACTAGGTAATATAGCTCGACCTAGCCTAATTTATTTATAATAACTCCTACTACGAAGCTACTAAGACGTTACCTACTAAACTACTAATAGGATATTCCCCCTATAGACCTAATAATATTAAACCCTAGTTAAAAGTTTTAGTCCTAGTAGTATATAAGAGAATCTATAGCCTACTTACCTAGAGGTTAGCTATTACTAACTTACTTTAGAAGTATAATAAAATATATAGTAAGTTCTATAATTAAAGGAGGACCCCTATTATTTTCGCTATAGGAGACCTCGTCCTACTTTTAACTAAGAATATTAAGTAGAGGCGGCCCTCCTATAAACTTTCTAATAAATATTTAAGCCTATTTAGGATCTAACGGGTAATTAATAGGGGATAGGCGTATAAGCTATAGGTAGATAAAAATTACTAAATCTATAATATATTGGCGCCTATGTAACTAGAACCCTTTTTTAGCTTAGCTATTTTACGACGAGATATCCTAATTAATAATAATAATAACATCTATATTATTACCTATAGGGGCCCTAGATAAAACCGTTAGTACCTTATTAAATAGAAGGGCTATAGCGAACTAGAAAATTCATAGGAGCTATAACGTAATATATCAATAGACTTATAAAGCGATTATAAAGCCTAATTATAAGCAAAAGCATTGCGATCGCTATATAATCTAATAAATAACTTAATAAGTAACTAGTAGTTAGGTAAAAATAGGGCATACTAGCTAGGTATCTTAATTCACTAGCCCGAAGGCCCCTAACGAGGCGGAAAGAGACTAGAAAAATACCTAAAGGTAACTAACCACTACCTAGAGGTTATTAGCAGCCTACTAGGGGCGCTCCTAAGGATTTTAAATCTACTAGGCGCCTAGCGCCCTTAGTATTATTATTATTTATCGTCGTCTCCCCTTATAATAAACGTAGCGGCTAAAGCCTCGTAATTCTGCTTTAAGTTAGATATATTAACTAGCGAAGTACTAGGGAGGTACTAGTAGGGCTTAAATAAACTTATAACTTTATTATAAGAGTTAAGTAACTCCTTAGTATACTCGGCTTATACCTCCTATATTACTAGCTACTTCTACGCTAGCTACTCTATTATAATATAATAGCGGGTAAGCTCCTTATATTACTTATATAATAACTTAGTCTACTTCTTAGCCTCTTTAGCGAGGCGCTGCTAGTAAGTAGTAACCTCCTCTAACGCGCTTACCTAGCGATCCTCTAGTTCTATAGAGATCTCCGCCTCCTTAGCCTTATGCTTCTTAGGCGTAATATTAGCCTTATTCTTCTTAGCTTAGAGGGCCTTCTTAACTATAAGCTAAGTAGCGAGGATCTCCTCCTATATATAATTAGGGACTAATAGTAAACTACTAGGGAGGTATTAGATAACCTACCTTATTCTTAGTATACTACGCCTAAATATTAGGCTTAGAATAGCCCTTATCTATTAGGCGCTTAAGCTTATTAGTAGTACCTATTATATAATAGGTAGGCTATAGGGAGTTAGCAGCTAAGAACTAGAAAATAATAAGCAAAACCTATATTAATATAAGCCTTTCTATTACCTATTTTAGCGTAACGCTTATATTTAGTAGAGGCGCTTAAAAAATAAATAATTAGTAATAAACCTATAAATTAGCAGGTAATTCAGAGCCTAAAGCTAGCAGAGGACTAGCTAAGCACTAGCTAAGGACTATATACTTCCTATCGCTCTTAAGGTATATAATTAAGCTTATAAGGAGCTTAAGCTCGGTATCTATATCCGCAGGCAGCTCCTACTTTACCTACGCCAAGAGGTAGCAGCAGCAGGAGCACGCCTAGAGCTCACTTATTATAGGGATACTAGTAGTATCTAGCGTAGTAGCAGGGTAGGGGGTAGCGTTAGTAGTATTAGTAGCGTTAGTAGCAGAGGATAATATAATAATAAATTCGTTATATAGTAATTAAGATAAAGTTATTAGTAAGGGAGTAGGAGGCTAATAGCAAGTTATCATTAGTATTAGTATTATAAATCTAAAGAAGTAAGAAGAAGAGATTTTAATAAGGCGGAATTTCAAACGATATTTATATATTTTTAACTCAACGCTAAAACTAGCTTTTTATATAGCTAAAAGGAGGATAATCTCTAGATTATTATATTATCTAACTTCATTTAACTTTACTATATATAGGGAGGCACTAGGTAGTTACTAGATAGTAACTAATAGCCCCCTATATTATAATAAAGACCTTCTTTATCCCTAGAGGGAGAACGCCTTTATTACCCCTATAAAGGCACTAAAAATATAATAATAAGTAGAAAATATAATAATTTAGAGGGCGAATTTAAAATAATAAAAACAAGCCTGAATAATAATACGTTTTAATATAACCTTACGAAGGAAAGAGTAGCCCTTATAAAGGGGCTTAGCTATAACTATCTAGATAGCTACTAGGTAATCCTAGACCTATTAGATAAAGCTATAAGAGTAGTTAGAGTAAGGGGATTAGCCTTATTACTAGCTTACTACTCCTCTAAGCTATAAAGTCCCTTATTACCTAGGTATAAGAGCTATAAGAGTAGCTAGGGTAGAGGATAAGTACCCTACTATTAGTTAACTACTCCTCTAAGCTACCTAGCTATCTAAAGAAGAGTTATATAACTAGAACGAGGGATACTAAATTCTAGTCCTATAGAAACTAGGAGGTTATAAAGTCCTATAGGGAAGTATTAGATACCCTCTAGATAACTATAGAGTAAACTAGTCTAAGGGTAGACTAGTTTAGAGGGGGGGGATCGTATTATAAGCTAGGATAATATTATAGGGAAAAGGGCTTAATAAGCTAAGTTAGGGAAGTCTATAGGAGTTAGGAGCTATAGGGAAGCACTAGGTAACCCCTAGATAAGTCCTCTAGCTCTTATCTAATAGTTAGAGGGCTAGAGAAGAATATTTAACCTTAGCTATACCTAACTATACTAACTCTATTACTCTGCACCGTACTGTTTTTAATACCTAAATACCCTTCTTAATAGTTAGTATACTTATACTACTAACCTTAATTACCTTATTATTATATAATTATATAAAGATACTATAAACTAGCTTCCTCTTATTATTAATAATATAGAAAGCTCTATAGTTATTTAAAATAATACTATTAGAGAGAGTATATAGCTCCTTAAAGAATATAAATACTATAGAAATAAACTTAGGCTACTTTTATCTCTAAAAAGGCTTTAGTTAATGATATAGTAGGACATATTATTAAGAAGTTAGCTTTAGTTATTACTACTATCTCTATTACTATACTTACTCTAGCTATTACTATAATATCTACTATAGCTATAATTAGATAAAAACTAACTACTCTTCTAAAACTTCTTTATAATCTACTCTATATATATAAAGCTATTATAGATATAGCCCTAGTATAGAAATATTACTATTTTCTATATATACTATACTTTATTCTTTAGTATTTTATAATCCTTAAGGCTATTTTTTAGTAAGTCTATTGAGCTCGGAATTACGCCGCAGCCCCTTTGCAAAAAGATTATAACAAATTCACCTAGTTCGCAAGCATAATTCGGGAAATACTATATAGGTATTTTAACTTATACCCTCTACTAGTTAAGGAAAATAATATAAGAACCCTATACGTTCCTACTACTCGCAAGTAAACCCTCTAAATATTACTATATAGAGTCGGACGCGCGCCGCACTAGGGCTAATTATATCAGAGCTAAACGGGCTACTAAGGCTCTCGTGGCCTAGAAACGCCCTCGCTAAACCTTCTAGTAAGGCGAAAGCTACTATATGAGATAACTCCTTAACCTAAAAGGTCGACCTTCGAGCAAGGTGCTAAAGGTGCTACGAAAGCTACTATATAAGATAACTCCTTAACCTAAAAGGTTAACCTTCTAGTAAGGTATTATAAACGCTATTATATAAGAGGTAACTCCTTAACTAAAGAGGTCTTTCCTAAGAGGTTCTTATAGCTAGAAGTATAAGAAGCTCTGCTACTATAAGTAAGGCCTTATACCTCTCCCTCTTCCTTATCCCTTAACTATATTAATACTAGACCTTATATATAAAAACGCTAAACCCGCGCGAGGTATACCTTTTAATACTAATAATATATAAGAGCTTACTAGAGAGTTTAGTATTAATATAATTAATAAAACCCGCTCCTTTTTTAATTACTCTATTATATATAAAGAGCGTATTATTAGTATAGCCCTTAAGAGGGCTCTTATTAATACCCCTAGAGGGGATACTTATTATTATATTATAACTAAGTAAGTAGACTTAGTAGTAGAAGCTAGGCGGGTTATTATATACCCTATAGAGTAGTCCTTCTTTAAGCAGGTCCTCCGTACTATTAAGGTAGAGGTAGCCTAGGCCCCTTAGGGGAACGTTAGTAAGTATAGCTTATGCTAACTACTTTAATATAGAGAGAGCGTTACTAATAATAGCATAGTAAAGATAGTAACGACTTCTAGTAGATAAAGCGGTAATAGAGGCGGTATTTAATAGCAGCGCGGGTAGTATATGAGAGGAAAAGTTAATAGTTTCGTAGTTTAAATAATTAAAAACCACGTTATTATTAATATAAAGTTAAAGATCGTGAGGCTATAGGCACGTATAAGTGCGGCTATAATTAGGAAAGTTACGATCACGTAACCGAAGGCTATGTATTATTAGGAGGCGCGGAGTTAGAAGGTCTATTGCACTTAAGCAGGTAAAATCACTATGTAGTGGCTAGAGGCCTTAGTAAGTCTATAAATACTTATTGAATATAGCTATAGCTCTATAGAGTTTATTTATAGTATTATCTATAGAGATAGCTGGAGATAATCTTAAGTATTATTACTAAAAGGAAAGTATCTAAAGTAGTTTATAAAGCTTAAAGTAAATCCTCTAAGTTAGAGTAGTTTATAAAAATAGTATATACTCTAAGTAATTTACTAAAATACTTAGGAAAGGCTAGCTTACTATAGATCTTAGTAATAAGAATAATTTTAAGCTCTTTAAGTAAGAAGTAAGGTATTTTAATCCTTTTTACTTAAATACCTAAATCTAGCTAGTTTTAAATCTATATAAAAGCTATTTTATAGTATTATCCTTTATACTACTTAATAAGTTAAGTATTATACTTAGTATACTTTAAAATATCTTTATAATCTTAATATACCTATTTTTATATATTATTATAAAAGTAGGTAAGTTACTATTTAAGGAGATAGAGTATATTTTAAAGGTTAATCTAAAGCTTATTATTAGTATTATTAAGCTTTATCTCTATAGCCTTAAGGTAAAATATATTAATAGTTTAATAGATAAATACTTAATAGGTATAGTATAAAGTAATCTATAAAGAGAGGTTTATACTATTAATAGAGAGAAACTTAAGTATATTACTCTACTCCTCTTAAAATATCTTTATACTTAATAGAAATTGGTAAGGTTAACTTTATAAGCTTAAAAGTAATATAGTCTGCTTTATTAATATATTAGAGAGTGTTAAACTTCTTATTCTTAATAACATTAATAGAGTTATTTTATTTAGTAGTTTTATAAAGTATCTAAGAGGGATTCTTGTTAGCTTTCTAATTATATAAAGCTGCTTTATACTTACTAAAATTAGCTTTATATTTAGCTTAAAGATAGATATTATACTTATCTATAAACCTATAAATAGTTAGAGTGCTCTTAAGTATATTAAAAAGCTTTTTAATATTAAAGCTATTAGAATTAAGATACTTCTAGATACTCTTACTTAATATAGATAAATATAGATTAAGGTACTAATAAGACTAGTTAGTAGAGCCCTAGAGCTATGCCTTTAAAGAGAAGGTTATTAATAAGTATATAGCTACTATTATTAAGTTATATTTAAAAAGGTTTTAGGTATTATAAGGGTATTATAAATAAGTAAAGCATAATAAGAAAAAGAGCTACTTACCCTTCCCTAAGCTTAGAGAGGTTAGAGAGGTATTTATAAGCTATAGAGCTAGGCTTATAACTATTATAAGCTATAGATAGAGGTAGGAGTAAGTTATAAAGAGTAACTATCTTAGCTATAGATTAGTATATATAGAAAGTATAGTAAAATAGTCTGCAGTATCTAATTAAGTAATTACACACTATAGTGTATAGCTACTATAGCTTTATAAAGCTAAGAGTGCTGTGAGCTATATTACAATACTCTTATAATAAAGAAAATATATTATAAAGGATTATTTACCTACTAAAGTTTTATTTTATAGCTTTAAGTATTATTATCTACTTAGATAGGTATAGCTATATTTAATTCTAAAGTTACTCCTTCTATCTAAAATATTAAAAACTTTCCTTACAACTATTTAAGTTAGTATATTACCTACTACCTTTTATAACTTTTAGGCAGCTTTTTTACTCTTACTTTCTCTCTCTAAAGACTATGTTATAACTATATATTAATCTAAATAACTATATAATAATTATATATATATATCATATTCCAATTCAATTATTAGTTTAATTATAGCTAACTATTTTATAGAATATACTTTCTAACTAGCTCTCTAACTTAGCTTACTAAGTAGATAAAAAAATAGCCTATAAAAAGGCTTACTAAAAGGCCTAGTATATAACTAAAAAGGTATATAAGTATAAGCTTACTAAGTAAGCTAAGGAGAAGACTATTAATAAGCTAGTTCTTTCTCTCTATAACTAGTTATTTAATAGTAACTTGGGTAATAAAGAGAAAAAGGCTATTATTAATAATAATAAGCCTACTCTCCCTCTCTACTCTAAATTACCTATTAGTAATAAGGGGAATAAGGTAAGGAGAGCTACGATTTAATATATCTAACCTGACTATATTATTAATTATTATATATTTAATATCTCTAATTCTTTACTTAATATTCTAACTCTTGTTTTAGCTTTTTAATAAGTATTTTCTAGCTAGAAAGCTATAAATAGGGCTTTTAAAAAGGCTTTTTAGTAGCTTTCTAGCTAGAGGCTTCTATCTATATTTATAATCTCTATCCTTCTTAATACTATCTAATTATTATTTAGTAATATATAATATAACTATCTAAAAATAGGCTTTAGTTATAACCTCTTAGCCTCTATATTTAAGTAAGTAGGAATAGAATACTTTTGTAGTTTATAACTCTAAGCCTTACTCTACTTTACTTAACTTTATATTCTGCTTCTTTAATAAGGATGTTAATAAGTAGGATAATAAGGACTTTATCTCCTTTAAAAAGAGTAAAACTCTCTTTAGTAGGTTTAATGATAATTTAATAGTTTATAGTAGAAATACTATAGGGATTCTCTCTCTAGACTAGAAAGAATATAATAAGCCTTACTAGAGTCATATCTATAGTAGAGTAGCTAGCTATATATTTAGAAAATACTTTAAAGATACTAAATACTAATATACTAACTATAAAAGCTATATTTATATATTTATCTTTATTATAGTAATTACTTTATATTAATTATATTATAGTATATGCTAGGTTCTCTTTTATATATTCTAGAAGAGAGGCTTTCTAAGGCTTAAAAAGCTATTATTAACTAGTTATATAATACTATGTATACTTTATAGAATAACTATATGCTTGACTAGAAGCTATTAGGCTTAGTATATAACTAAGGACTTGAGTCTAAAGTTATAAACCTGTTTTAGTAATACCTAGTTAGGTTATTAAGAATATTATATTTAGAAGACTAGAATAGTAGTTAAGGCTATTTTAGCCTAGGTTTATAAAGGTTATTATACTCTAGAGGCTTTACCCTAAATTAAGAGAGATTTACTATCTAGTCTTTATTTTAGTATTATAATCTTAGTTTATATACTTACAAAGTTTAATATTAATCTAAACTCCTTAAATTTAGACTTTAGTAGGTTTTTATAAGTCCATCTATGGCCTCTGGCCACTGCATAGTGATTTTACCTGCTCAAGTGCAACAGACCTTCTAACTCCGCGCCTCCTGACAATACACAGCCTTCGGTCACGTGATCGTGTGGCCCGTTTGGCTCCGATGTAATCGGCCCCGGTGCGGCGCGCGTCCGACTTTATGCGAGGGTTTGCGAGTAGTAGGAACGTATAGGGTTCCTATATTATTTTCCTTAACTAGTAGAGGGTATAGGTTAAAATATCTATATAGTATTTCCCGAATTATGCTTACGAACTAGGTGAATTTGTTATAGTCCTTTTGCGAAGGGGCTGCGGCGTAATTCCGAACTCAATAAGTCTATCTATTAGTATCTAGTATATTAATATATAGATAACTTTAAATATGCTTACTAAGTACTCTTAGTTTAACTATATATTTAAGATATTAATATATCTAAGCTATAGTATAATAGACTCTCTAGGCTTCTCTAAGGTTAAGAAATATATCTTAAAAGAGCCTATATAGTATTATTACTTCTTTTGCTAATTACTTAAGGCTTAGAAGTTCTGCCTTTATTATTTATATTATAACTATACTTTACTATATAGCTTTTTACTAAATAGTATCTCTAAAGAGTAAGATAATATATCTTTATAAGGATCTCTATATCTCTTTATTATTATTAAATAATATATTTTCTATAATTAGGAGTTTCTAACTACCCTGTATATATCTATAGCTAATTATAAAAAGGTATTAAGTTCGGAATTACACCGCAGCCCCTTCGCAAAAAGACTATAACAAATTCACCTAGTTCGCAAGCATAATTTAGGAAATACTATATAGGTATTTTAACCTATACCCTCTACTAGTTAAGGAAAATAATATAGGAACCCTATACGTTCCTATTACTCGTAAGTAAACCCTCTAAATATCACTATATAAAGTCGGACGCGCGCCGCACTAGGGCTAATTATATTAGAGCTAAACGGGCTACTAAGGCTCTCGTGGCAACGCCCTTACTAAACCTTCTAGTAAGGTGCTACGAAAGCTACTATATAAGATAACTCCTTAACCTAAAAGGTCGACCTTCTAGTAAGGTAAATACTACTATATAAGAGGTAACTCCTTAAAGAGGTCTTTCCTAAGAGGTTCTTATAGCTAGAAGGATAAGAAGCTCTTTAAGTAGGGCCTTATACCTCTCCCTCTTCCTTATCCTTATCCCTTAACTATATTAATACTAAACCTTATATATAAAAACGCTAAGCTTGCGCAAGGTATACCCTTTAATACTAATAATATATAAGAGCTCGCTAGAGAGTTTAGTATTAATATAATTAATAAAACCTGCTCTTTTTTTAACTACTCTATTATATATAGAGAGCGTATTATTAGTATAGCCCTTAAGAGGGCTTTTATTAATACCCCTAGAGGGGATACTTACTATTATATTATAGCTAAATAAGCGGACTTAGTAGTAGAAGCTAGATAGGTTACTATATACCCTATAGAGTAGCCCTTCTTTAAGCAAGTCCTCTATACTATTAAGGCAGAGGTAGCCTAGGCCCCTTAGGGCTTAAATATTAGTAAGTATAGCTTGCGCTAACTGCTTTAATATAGAGAGAGCGTTACTAATAATAGCATAGCTACGAAAGCGTTAGCTAACCCGATCGAATAAGAGGACTACTAGCGGACGAAGCGGTAATAGAGGCGGTATTAGCAGCGCGGGTAGTGCGCGAGAGGAAAAGTCGATAGTTTCGTAGTTTAAATAATTAAAAAACACGTTATTATTAATATAAAGTTAAAGATCGTGAGGCTATCTAGTATAATAGGCACGTATAAGTGCGGCTATAGTTAGGAAAGGTAGTTAGTAAGATCACATAACCGAAGGCTATATATTATTAGGAGGCGCGGAGTTAGAAGGTCTATTACACTTGAGTAGGTAAAATCACTATGCAGTGGCCAGAGGCCATAAAAAGGTATATTAAGTATAGATATTTAATTATCTAGTTTACTATTATTAAATATATTTTAGAAGGGTTTATTAAGAAGTAAGAGAGTTATAAAGCTATAAATACTATATCTAGGTATACTATAACTATAATATATAGAATAAAACTAGCCTTTTTCTAAAACTTCTTTATCTATATCTTTATAGCCTCGAAAACGTTTTCCTTACATTTAATTATTAATTGTAATATAGCTAGGTAAATACTATCTATAAGTTTGAATCTCCTTACTACCTTATAAATATATATATTATATATAAAGTGGACTTTATATGATATTCTATTTTATATCGTATATGTCCTAAGAAACTATTCTAAAGAGCCTTAGTCTTTAAGTATATCTATTCTTTTAAGACCTTTAAGTACTATTTAGCTTTATATTCTATTATACTTATAAAAGAAAATAAGGAAGTTATTCATATAAAAGATAATATAGACTATAGTTTAGATCTATAAATAGGTAAGGATCTTTACTATATAGCTTTATACTGAGATTATAGAGTATTAAGCTAAAGTCTATATATTATAAATATAGTAACTCTCTAAGTCTATATAAAGCTTATTTAAGTTTAATATACTTATTATCTTACCTAAAACTCTTAGGTAACTTATAAATAACTAGCTCTCTATTTAGTATTTTAGTGTTTAGGAAAGTATTTATAATATTAAACTAATAAATGTTAAGATTTAAATAAGCTATAATTATAAGTACTATTCTAAGTATCTAGGCTATAGATATAGCTATATATATTTTCTATAGACTATCTATAGATTATTTATCTCTATATATATAGATATATACTTTATAATACTAGAGATACCTACCCTTATTATATTTATAGATAAAGACCTATCTAACTAAAGGTAGCTTTTGATATATATTCTTTAGGTTAATAGTATACTAAGTCTCTATTTGGTATAGTGTGGCCTCTAGCTACTGCATAGTGATTTTACCTGCTCAAGTGCAATAGACCTTCTAACTCCGCGCCTCCTAATAATATATAGCCTTCGGTTACGTGATCCTTTCCTAACTATAGCTATACTTATACGTACCCCACTAGATAGCCTCACGATCTTTAACTTTATATCGATAATAACGTAGTTTTTAATTATTTAAACTATAAAACTATCGACTTTTCCTCTTATATACTACCTACGCTACTAATACTACCTCTATTACTACTTCGTCTACTAGCTATACCGTTATTAGTAACGCTCTCTCTATATTAAAGTAGTTAGCATAAGCCGTACTTACTAACGTTTACCTAGGCTACCTAGGCTACCTCTACCTTAGTAATATAGAGGACCTACTTAAAGAAGGGCTACTCTATAGGGTATATAACGACCCGCTGAACTTCCGCTACTAAGTTTACTTACTTAGCTCTAATATTATTACGCCTTATAGAGTCCCTTATAGGGGTATTAAGGTAAGCCCTCTTAAGGGCTATATTAATAATATGCTCTCTATATATAGCGGAGTAGTTAATAAAGGAGCGGGTTTTATTAATTATATCGAGGCTAAACTCTCTAGCGATCCCCTCTATATTATTTATACTAAAGAGTATACCTCGCTTAGGCTTAGTATATTTATATATAGGGTTTAGTACTAATATAGTTAAGGGATAAGGATAAGGAAGAGGGAGAGGTATAAAGCCCTGCTTATAGTAATAGAGCTTCTTATGCTTCTAGCTATAAGAACCTCTTAGGAAAGACCTCTTTAGTTAAGGAGTTACCTCTCGTATAGTAGCGTTTATAGCACCTTGCTAGAAGGTTAACCTTTTAGGTTAAGGAGTTATCTTATATAGTAGCTTTTATAGTACCTTGCTAGAAGGTTTAGCGAGGGCGTTGCTATAAGAGCCTTAGTAGCCCGTTTAGCTCTAATATAATTAGCCCTGGTGCGGCGCGCGTCCGACTTTATAATATTTAAAGGGTTTGCTTATGAGTAGTAGGAACGTATAGGGTTCCTATATTATTTTCCTTAACTAGTAGAGGGTATAGGTTAAAATACCTATATAGTATTTCCCGAATTATGCTTGCGAACTAGGTGAATTTGTTATAGTCTTTTTGCGAAGGGGCTGCGGCGTAATTCCGAGCTTAATTTAGTATAGTGTTTTAATTTTATTTTATACTATTTACTTAACTATTAATTAGAACTTTAGTAATAGATTCTAAAAGCCTTTTTAGTTCTTAGGTAACTTAATAAGGTTATTAATATAGTATTTCTCCTTATATGTTATGCCTAGCTTTATAGCCTTATATATATATAATATAGTGCTAAGAACGGCCTCTGGCCACTATATAGTGATTTTACCTGCTTAAGTGCAACAGACCTTCTAACTCCGCGCCTCCTGATAATATATAGCCTTCGGTCACGTGATCCCTTCCTAACTATAGCTATACTTATACGTGCCCTACTAGATAGCCTCACGATCTTTAACTTTATATCGATAATAACGTAGTTTTTTATTATTTAAACTATAAAACTATTAACTTTTCCTCTCGCGTACTACCTATGCTGCTATTAAATACTACCTCTATTACCGCTTCGTCCGCTAGTAGTCCTCTTATTTAATCGGGTTAGCTAACGCCTTCGCAGCTATGCTATCGTTAGCAACGCTCTCTCTATATTAAAGTAGTTAGCGTAAGCTATACTTACGAATAAGCCCTTAGGGGCCTGGGCTACCTCTGCCTTAATAGTGCGGAGGACCTGCTTAAAGAAGGGCTACTCTATAGAGTATATAATAACCTACTTAGCTTTTATTACTAAGTCTGCTTACTTAGCTATAATATAATAGTAAGTATCCCCTCTAGGGGTATTAATAAGAGCTCTCTTAAGGGCTATATTAATAATACGCTCTTTATATATAATAGAGTAATTAAAAAAGGAGCGGGTTTTATTAATTATATTAATACTAAACTTTCTAATAAGCTCTCGCGCGTTATTAGTATTAAAAGGTATACCTCGCGCAAGCTTAGCGTTTTTATATATAAGGTTTAATATTAATATAGTTAAGGGATAAGGATAAGGAAGAGGGAGAGGTATAAGGCCCTGCTCGTAGAGCTTCTTATACTTCTAGCTATAAGAACCTCTTAGGAAAGACCTCTTTAGTTAAGGAGTTACCTCTTATATAGTAGTATTTACTTTTAATACCTTACTAGAAGGTCGACCTTTTAGGTTAAGGAGTTATCTTATATAGTAGCTTTTACCTTTAGTACCTTACTAGAAGGTCAACCTGCTTAGGTTAAGGAGTTATCTTATATAGTAGCTTTTCTAGGCCATAAGAGCCTTAGTAGCTCGTTTAGCTCTAATATAATTAGCCCTAGTGCGGCGCGCGTCCGACTTTATGCGAGGGTTTACTTGCGAGTAGTAGGAACGTATAGGGTTCCTATATTATTTTCCTTAACTAATAGAGGGTATAGGTTAAAATATCTATATAGTATTTCCCGAATTATACTTGCGAACTAGGTAAATTTGTTATAGTCTTTTTGCGAAGGGGCTGCGGTATAATTCCGAACTTAATAGTGCTAAGAACTATATATAGTATTCTATCTATATAATCTCTCTCTTAAATTACTTTCTACTAATTAGATAGAAAGAGATTAAAGAAGTCTTATTATAATAGACTATCCCCTTTAGAGACTAAGTTACTATTATATAGTATTATTATAAATACTCTCTCCTCTAGCTCTAAGTTATAAACCTAGTAACTATATCTTATTATAGAGCTATAATTCTTTCTATTATACTTTTAATACTCTTATTCTCTATTACACTATACCTTATTTATATTAGACTCTTCTTTATATAGTATAATATTAATATATTTATCTATAGATTACTATATATTATTCCTATCCTTCTTATAGTAATTAACATTTAGAGCTAGCTAATAGTCTAGTTATAGTTAAAAGTCTGGTATTAATAGCCCTTACCTCTCTAATATTCTCCATATTTTGCTATTTCCTACTCCTTATCTTTAGTATATTTTTAGACTTTAGGGTATTATCTAGAGTCTTTAAACTTCTTACTATATCTAAAGTATCTTTTATAATATAATATACTCTTATATATTAATATCTTAAGTGGCTTAAGTTAAGGCTTTAAATTTACTTAGTAATTCTTTTAGTTTCTTTAAGTTACTAAGCTATTTTAGAATTCTATTAGCTATATTAAGAGGCTTAGTAATTCTATTAGTAATCTTTTATATTATAGTATACTTTATTATAATTACCTTACTTTATAGTAAATAGAATTTATGCTTATTAAAAGTAATATTCTATATTATAATTACTTAGTTAATCTTAGGGATCTAAACCTAATATAGATTAAGGATATTTAGAATATAGCCTACTAGATATTTAATATATTTTCTTAGTTAAACCTTAAAATCTCTTTTCGTTTTACTCTATTCCCTTTTTTATTTTAAGGGGTATACTTTATATCTATATATATAGATCTATCCCTAATATAGCTAAAGATTATTTAAGAAACTTAGAATAAGGCTTAGTTTATACTAATAGTAATAGTTCTAAAACTATTACTTCTTAACCTAATTCACTAAGAGCTAACTATAGGATTTACTTAGGTATATATTAAATAGGTAGAAATATATATAAATACTTTCTAGCTCTATATCCTTAGGAAGTCTTACTCTAACCTAGGTTTTGATACCTTTATTAATTACCTCTTATTCTATATATTTAGGTATACTAAATTATTTAGATAAGTCTATAAACTATAATTATACCTTTTAGTCAATTAAATAGAGCTATATTTACTATAATAGTTAGTAAGACTATCTTATTTAAATAGGCTTTAGTAGCTTTTAAGTTATTAATAAAAGCTATCTTTTATGCTTTTTAGTTAATTTAGTCTTTCTATATTATAATACAATCCTATTAAATATTAGCTTAGATAAGCTATATAGGTTTTAGTATCTTAGTCCTAATAAATAGTTATTATTTACTTTTACCTTTAGCTTTCTTAAACTTCTATTTTGCTATCTTAAGCTTTTAGTATTTTCTTAACTCCTTACTTTACTATTTATAGTATTTTATAATCATTATAGTTTTATCTATAGTATAACTATAGATTAATAAAGTATTTTCTATCTCTAGATTAGTAAAATACTAAATACCTAATTAATATATTTACTATTTAAAAAGAGAATACTAGTTAAACTAATTATTAATACTATAGAGAGTAATTATAGAGTTAGATTCTATTAGAAAAGATATCTTAATAAGTATATAGAGCTTTATAGAAAAGAGTAACTTAATAGAGTATTTTAAGTATATAATTAAAGTTTAGAAATATATATATTAAAGTAAAATGCTAGTCTTATACTTATTATAGTATATTAGAATACCTATTAGAATATATATAAATCTAACCTTAGCTTTCTAACTTTAAAGTAGTAAATTAGTATACCTGAAGTATATTCTAGAGTATAGATACTAAGTTATTATTTACTAATTGGGAACCGTTATTCTACTAGTATAGATCTCTTTCAAATCCCGTTCTATAGTGCCTTACTTAAGCATATTAATTCCTAGATTAGTAGTGCCTACTTAGTAGAGCTAGGATTAGCTAAGCCTATATAACTTAGCTTATAATAATAATTCTATATTAAATAATATTAAATAGATTATAAATATAATAACTAAGACTAAAATAATTATATTAGTTTCACGCTAGATTGCAGGTCACACAGGACTTAGGGCTCCCTTTATAAATATATATCAAGCGCCTTAAGTTAATATATATCTATTTAGAAGTTCTACTTAACTATATAGATAATAGTGTTAAACTATATATATACTCTGTGATAGATTATATAACCTTATATATATCTATTAATTATAGTATATATTCTGCTGCTTTATGGATTATAGAGTTAGCATAATACTAGCAGTCTTTTCTTTAAGGCTAAATATAGTATAACTTCTTAAAATATACTCCTATATTATTGATACCTAATATAGACCTAAAGTAGGCTTAAAATAGAAAAATAGCATAGAATTATATACTAATCTTATTCTATATTTAATATAACTAAATGCTCTTTCTCTAGGGCACTAGATCTACTTTAGGATACTTATTACTATTTATTTAACTCCTCAGCCTTCTTATCTTAAGTTATCTATCCTTCTATTTAAATTATTAGTTTATTATTATTAATAAAGCATTTAAGCATATAATTTAGAGTACTCTTTATAAAAGTATCTATAGAGTTATTATTATTATTAGTCTATTATACTTTATAGATCTCCCTCCTCTTATAGAACTATTAAACTGCTATAATATTAGTTATTAACTATTTCTCCCTTATAATACTAAGCTTAATAAGATATTTATATAATTATAGAGATATAAGGTCTTTTAAGGCAGTTAGTAATCTTCTAAAGTATTATTATAATAGTATAGATAAGGTCTATACTAATAACTATACTATAGACTTTAGAAGCTAGAACACTTTAGGTAACTCTTTTATACTTTATTAAACTAAAGTAAATAGTATTACTATAGATTATAAATATATTATTATTTATTATTTTATTTATAAAGATAATAATAAATCTAATCTATAATAATAGGTCTAAATTACAAATAAAAGAACTATTAATAAAGAAGAATAGTTTAGCTTTTATTAAGTTAATAGATATAAATATAGAGCTATAGTAGAGGTTCTCCTTTTGCGATTTAAGCTATTAATTAAGTGCTTTTTTATCCTTAGTAACTATAAAGGCTAAATAGCTAAAAACTAATATTATAGCACTTTAGTAGTTTTATAAAAAGAGAGAGATCTATAACGTATAATAGGTTAATAGTAATAATAACTCTATATTAGCTGCGCAGTGCTGTGCAGGGCCTGGATTATTATTAAACCTAGTAAGGTAGCTTATAGCAAATACTATATTAGGCTATATTATTACTACTATATATAGGATTATTCTAATATACTATTAGTAGTAGTTAATCTCTCACAGAGCTGCTTTCCCTTTATATAGTTCTAATTTATCTTTTATTATAGATATATATACTTACTTATCTATATTAAGGCTTATAGCACGCTGCTTAAGCAGCTTCTATGCCTTATCTATAAATATAGACTATAATAGCTATAGCTTATATATAGCTCTGTTACAGAGTACTTTAATTTTAAGAAACTATTATAGGTCCTGACCTTCTTTAAGGTAATAGTGCTTCTAGAGAGTATTTATAGCCTCCTTTATGCTTTTAGTATATTTATAAGGGAATACTAATATATAATTATTTATATAGAAGAAGAATATTACTTATCTATATTACTAGTAGTAATTTTTACTAGCTACCTATTTAAAGTTAAGTATAATAAGGCCTGTCTCTAAGTGCTTTTACTAAAGCAGTAGTAAGTAATATAGTCTATATAGTGCCTTTTATAAGTATAGAACCTTACTATTATAGCAGTATCCTAGTAATATACTTATAAATACTGTTTTATCAATAGATATATATATATAAATATATTTATAGTATTATATTATAATAGCTCTATATTAAAATAAGTAGCTATAGCTATTAATACTTAGAAAGATATATGTATAAGCATTATAGTATATATATCCCGCGCGTCTTTTGCTTATTAGTTATCTCAGATTATAAGTCTTGCTTTAAACTTTACTAACTATCTATATTTATTAAGTTTATATATATAAACCTAGTAATAGCTAAGTACTTAATAACTCTAAGTCTCCTGCCTTGCTACTTTATACTAGACTATAATACTTTATATTTTTATAGATAAGACCTCTTAGTCTCTAGAAATTTATTTATAAATAGGTATAGCTTTATAAACCTATTATATAGTGCTAACTAATTATAAGATATAGGTAGAGGAGGTAACTTAGACTAGGGGTAACCTAATAGAGTAACTATTTTATCTCTATTATTTAGGCTATTATATACTATAGCACCTTTATAGCACTCTATACTCTCTAGCCTTTATTCTTTAACTATAGTAGATACTTATTATTATAGATCTATCTTATCTATAGCTGCTTTAAGGATATAACCTATTTCTATTAAAGTTTCAAAGATATCTCACTCTATATATACACTTAGTAAGTAATTAGTCTAGGTGCTCTAGGCTATAGGGCTATTTTCTAATTATATAGTTTTATATTTCTAGTATAGCTATATATAGCTTACTAAAAAGGTAGCCTTAAATAAGGTCTATAGTATATAGCAGCACTAGAGTAATAATAATTTATATTATCTATTTTTATTTATATATTTTAAAGGGTAGTTATGCCTTTCCCTATACTCCCTTATATTTATAAGTATACTCTATAGAGTTATAAAAAACGCTATTAGTAAGGTTTCTAGAGGGGTTATTAGTTTAAAATAAGTATTTATATAGATAGGAGTATTATTTATTTCTAGTATAGTAGTAGTGACTAGGGCTACTAGGCTCTATAGTAGGGATAATATAACTATATCTATATTCTTTAGTACTGCAGCTCCTAGATCTTCTATACACTTATTAGCATAGTTATTATACTTAACTACTTTATCTATCTCCTTATTAGTATTCTATAGAGTAGCTTATATATAGCTCTTGCTAATTAGCTAGTTAATCTGTTCTTATATTATAGTAAGGTCTATATACCAGAACTCTTCTACAAGTTTCTTTAAGTTATTATTAAAAAACTTCTTCTTATTAAAAATTATATTATATATAGTAAATATTTCTATATATAGTAGGTTCTATATATAAAATAAATTACTAGATATATAGTTAACTAGAAAGCTAATAAATATATATAGTATAAGCCTCTTATAGTATTATTACTTAAGCTAAGCCTTTTTTATTATAGTAAATGCTTTATAGCTATAGGTATATAGGTATAAGAGGTTAGGGTAGGCATAATTAATAAACTTATATACCTAGAAATATCTATAGAATAGCTTATAGAGTATTTACTAGCCTCTTGCTACTATAGATATATAGTTATATAGATAGGTAGATAACTTTATTATCTTAGGCTATAATATATCTAGTAGCTTTATACCTATTACTATAGCTCTTATATACTCTTTAATAATAATACTAATCTATTCTGCTCTACTATTCTATATTTAAGTATTAGTAGTAGAGAGCTTAAGGCAGATACCTTAGGTTTCTATAGTAGCTATAATATATAAGTGCTTTATAAGCTTAAGATCTATTCTAATTACCTTTATATATACTTTATACTATATTAAGAGTATTATTAAATAGTCCTTAATTACTATAAGGAGGTTATCTATCTCCCTTTATATAAGATAGAAGTTCTATATATATACTATAGATTAATTTATTATAAATAGTGCTAAGCAATACTTTTTATAGCCTTTATTATAGTTATAGAAGTCTAGGGTAATATATTTACCTAGTTCTATATATTTAATAGATTCTTATAGTGCTTATTATACTTAGTAATAGATTTTAGCTATATTATAAGTATTATAATTAATTATTATAATAGGCTTACCCCCTTAGGTAAGGTAAACTCCTCTTATACTATTTAAGAATTATTAGATAGCCTCTAAGCCTGGGTGTCTAAGACACTAGTACTAAATTAAGGTACTGCTATAAATAGGTTATTACTTTATTACTATATTATATATATATATATAGTGCTTACCTAGTGGTTACTAAGTGTTTATAAGAAATGCAGCGCCTACCTTATCCTCTTTACTATATAGTAGGGCACTTCCTAAGGTCTCTCTATACTTAAGAACCTACTAGTAATATCTCTTATTTAATATATAGAGATAGGTATAATCTAACCTTTATAGATAGTTATTTTATAGACTTATATCTTACTAGATACTATATTAGTGTAACTTCCTGAGTAATATAAGGTTACTTATAAACCTATAGCAGAGTGCTATATTATATAGTTATAAGTATATTATATTTCTACTATACCCCTTTACCTTAATATTAACTATACTATATCCCTTAATAGAGACCTGGTATATACCTGTCTATAGAAAGTTACTAGGTGCTGCTTCTATAAATATATTAAACTATATAGTATTATTAAATATATATATTATTGCTCTAGAGTCTAGGATAGCAGAGTTATAGAGTTAGTAGTTATTTAGCTATATATAAAATAGAGACTTAAGGATCCCTCTATAATAGCTATATAGTTATTTATTCTCTATATACTATCTACTGCTTAGTCTAAGCTTATAAATATACTTTATAAGCTCCTTATTATTATTAATATATTTCTCTACTAAGTAGTAGAGGGATTTGCTTCTCTAAAGGTGCTCTAGATATAGTTTTTTTAAATATAATCTAGTACCTAGTTAATAGGTAGTAGCTATAGTATACTAGGCAGAGGCCTTTCTTATTAGTTATTTATATAGTTATAGGTGCCCTTTTATAGCCTTTTAGCATAGTAGGTTATCCTCCTCTCTATAATTAGTATATAGTAAGCCTATGCTTCTTAGAAGCTTCTAAGTTATTCTTAGATATAGCGTTCTTATTATCCCCTAGTATAGTAGGGCTAAATACTCCTTAGCCTGTTTTAGTATATAAGTTAGCTATCTTAAATATATTAAGAGTAACTTAAGTATCCTTTAGTATATCTCCTATTATAAAAGAGCCTATATTTATATATAGTTATACTATTATTTAGTATATATAGATCTAGGTATCTAAACTACTATTACTAAAGCTATTATAAAGTCTATAAACTACTAGTTAGGCTTCTTTACTTATAAAAAGCTACTAGCCTATACTTTAGTAATAGCCTTCTCCTACTTTATAAGCTATTTCTCTATATTATACTTTATAAATAGCTTTTTATATACTAGGAGGTCTAGGGTTATAGTATAGCTACTTCTAGCTATAGCCTTATATTTATAAATATTAATATTAACGCTTTTATAAAGTATATATACCTAGTAGTTAATACCCTTATCTATAGTATAGTATAGATATAGAAGATCTAGGTAGATATTATTATAGATCTAGTCTTAGAGTATATATTATTACTTCTTATATACTTTATAATACTTATCTCTAAATATATAATCTGCTTAATAAGCCTAGTATAGCTTATCATTTAGCTTAGATAGGTTTATAATTATATTAGTATATATAGTAGTTATATTATTACTTAGTAGCATAACTACTATGCTATTTACCACGCTATCTATAGAGTAGTTAGAAATATCTAGAATAGTTAGCTCTATAACTTTATCTCTAAAGCAGCTTTAGAGCATACTATCTATATTTAGAATAGTAATATATAGATTAATACTATTCTATAGCTTGAGGCTAGATACCTTTATATATAGGAGGTTAATCTAGAGGATCTAGTTACTATATCTATATAGCTAAAAGGCAGTTATAATAGTTATTATCTTATAATTAAGGTTTAGAGTAGTATTTATAGTAATATAGTATATATTAGACTATTAATTATTAAATTAGGCATAATTATATATATATTTATAATACTATAGTATATATATATATTCTATATATTAACCCTTATTTAGGCATGTCCCAGCCCCTTTTTCCTGCGCGCACCCCGGTTATAGTTAGCGCGCACGGACTACTCCAGGCCTGCGCGCAGAGCCGGGCTAACGTTGCGCCCGACTTGCACTGCACGTTCCGGACCCTTTAATCTGACAGTTTAGGCTATATAATACACTTCTCTAGAAATAGTAAAGCAGTTTTTATAAAGGTAGTTCTAAATAAAAGAAGAGAAGCTATCTATAATAGAGTATATATAATACTTATAGTATATAGTAAGATATTAGTAATATAGAGGGGGCTGCTTTTAGTTATTACTAAAGGGGCTACTAATCTATAAATATAGTTTATAGTATTATACTAAAAGTATTAAATACTAATCCTTAGGTATAGTTTATAGTATAATTACTAAAAGTAATATACTATTCCATAGATATAGTCTATAGTAATATAGTACTAAAAGCTACTACTTAGCAGTCTATAGTATTATTATTAAAAGCAGTAAAAAAGGAAATAATAATAAAATAAGTATACTAAGATAAGTTTAAAGAGGTCTTTTAGCACTCTATATTTATAAATAGCTTCTACTAGTTATAGTACTAATTAGTAGCTTAGATATTAATTATAAGAATAAACTATTTATCTATTTATATATACTTCTTAATATCTTTTATATTCTCTAGGTTAATATAGTTATCTTTCTTACTAAAAAGTGTGTTTTAGAGATAGCAGTACTTAAGTAGGAGCTATTTATAGCAGAATCTATAGAAGTATTTCTACTTTAAGTATTTTAGTAGGTACTAAGAGGACTAGAGACCTTTATTAATAGGACTCTAGCTCTTAGTAAAGTATATAAAAGAGGGTTTAGTATTATTAAAGCAGTCTATAAATAAGGTATAAATACTATAATTCTTTAGGTAGTTACTAATAGAGTAGGTATAGTTATAGAGAATAGCTATAAATACCCTCTTATACTTAGTAAGTAATTAAATAGATATTCTAGCCTGCTTAGTAGCTAGTAGTATAAGTTATATATAGTGTACCTAGTCTAAAAGATAGTATATAATAGTATTAAGAAATATTTTAATACTAAGAGTGTTAATAACCTCTAGAGTATTATATATCTTAGTAGTCTATAATATAGTATACTACTTATTATACTAATATATAGACTATATAGTATATATATAGAGTGTCTAAAGATACTCCTCTTAAGTTTATAGTTATAACACAGCCCCCCGCAAAAAAGACTATAATAAATTCACCCAGTTTATAAGCATAATTTGGGAAACACTATAGAGGCACTTTAACCTATACCCTCTACTAGTTAAGGATAATAATATAAGAACTCTATATATTACTGCTAGCAAGCAAACCCTTGCATAAAGTTAGACACATACTCTCGCTAAATAGACTAGTGGAACAGTAACAGGGCTAATTATATTAGGGCTAAGTAGGCTACTAAGGCTCTTATAGTAACACCTTTGCTAAACCTTCTAGTAAGGTGCTGCAAAAAACGCCTAAAAGGTAAAGCTTCTAGTAAGGTGCTATATATATAAGAGATAACTCCTTAACCTCCTAAGAGGTTCTCATAGCTAGAAGCATGAAAAGCTCTACTATAAGCAGGGCTTTATACCTATCCCTCTTCCTTATCCTTATTAACTTATAACAAATTCTCTAAGATAGCAGCACTATACCTAGTATATTAATATACTAGGTATATATAAAGTATACCTATTATTATTAGTAATATAAACTAGATTACTATAGAGTTTAGTATTAATATAATTAACAAAAACTCCTCCTTCTTTAACCAACCTAGTCTATATAAAGAGTATATTATTAGCATAGCTCTTAAGAAAGCTTATCTTAATACTCCTATAGAGAATATCTATATATATAATTAAATTATATAAAAATAAGTAAATATAATAGTAGAAGTTAAATAGGTTATCATATACCCTATCTATTAACCCTTCTTTAAACAGGCTCTCTATAATACTAAGGCAGAGGCAGCTCTATAGGGAAATATTAGTAAGTATAGCTTATACTAACTACTTTAATATAGAGAGAGTATTACTAATAATAGCATAGCTATAAAGGCATTAGTTAGCCTAATTAAATAAGAGGACTAGTAGATAAAGCAGTAATAGAGATAGTATTAATAGCATAGATAATAGGTAAGAGGATAAGTTAATAGATATTATTATTAAACTATAAAGTTAAGGATTATAAAGCTATAAATAGGTATATATAAGTATAGCTATAGTTAGAAGAGGTGGTTAGCAAGAATATATAACTAAAGACTATATATATTATCAGGAGGCGCAGCGCAGAGTTAGAAGGTCTATTGCAAAGCAGGTAAAATCACTATACAGTGGCCAGAGGCTAAGGTACTTCTCTTAAGCAGTAGCCTCTATAGAGCTAGTAGCTAGATTAAAATAGTAGCAGAGAGTCTTTATAAGCTCCTAAATATATATTTTAGCCTTATTATTATAAGTAATCTCAAGATATATAGTAGTAAGTATAATAAAGTTAATAGATATAATAATAAAGTTAGAGATATAGTAGCAGTTAGTAATAGCCTCCTCCTGCTTAGTAGTAGTAAGGTCCTAGTTATAGTAATATATAGTATACTCTTTATAGATATTCTCTAGCCTCTAGCCACTGCACAGTGATTTTACCTGCTTTGCAACAGACCTTCTAACTCCACGCCGCGCCTCCTGACAATACACACAGCCTTCAGTCACGTGCTATAAGAGCCTCAGTGGCCTACTCAGCCCTGATATAATCAGCCCTATTATATATAGCGCAGCGTTACCCGCACTATTACTGTTCTGCTAATCTATTTAGCTAGAGTATATATCTAACTTTATATAGTGATATTTAGAGGGTTTGCTTATTAATAGAAATATATAGAGTTTCTATATTATTATCCTTAACTAGTAGAGAGCATAGATTAAAGTGCTTCTATAGTGTTTTCTAAATTATACTTATAAACTAAGTGAATTTATTATAGTGTTTTTTGCTGGGGGCTGTATTATAACTATAAACTTAATAGATATTCTCTAGAAGTATTAAGAGCAGTAAAGCAGGCTTAGGTAACTTCTTAGTTAATATATATATATTATAGCAGGCAGTTTAGTATATATACTATATCTAATACTTAGCTTTTTAATAGACTTATAAAGCAGCTTAGTAATACTTTATAGTATCTTTAAGTATAGAAGGTTAGATCTACTCTAGTAATAATATATTAAGTATATTAAGAGATAGATTAATATACTTCTATATATAGCACTAAGTAGCTTAGTAGCAAAGATTAGGCTCTTAATAAGGCTAATTATATAGATAAGTAAGCTTCTAAGTAATAATAAATAAGGTAGAGGTTATTATAAATATATAGAGCTTTATAGTATAATATATATAGATATAAAAAGAGTATATAGAATAGAAAAAGAGTAAATAAGATTAACTCTTCTATATTTATAGATAATAGTTAGGGGTAAACTAAGTGGTTAGTAGAGCTAAACTTATAACTATTATATATATAGATATAGAGTAAGTAGAAAGAAGTTATTTATTATAGCAGAAAGAGAGTAGCTATAAATAAGAGTCTATATATAGAGCTATATTAAGTAGGCACAGCTCTTAGAGGCATATAGAGTGCCCAAAGGGTAGCGCTAGTAGTGCTAAGAGCTCTAGAGGAGGTCTGGACTATAGAATAAATAAACACTATAAACGCCTTTTTATAAGCTTTATAGCAATAGACTAAATACTATAATACTATAATACCTTTACTTAGGGTATTTTAGTCAGTATATACTTACTTACTTAGTTAATAATATATAGAGAGTAAGAATTAAAGGCTCTTCTTAAGTTCGATATAAAGCCTATACTATAATATATACTAAAAAGGCTATTTTAAGATATACTTTAGAAGCTAGATCTATATATCTATATTACTATACTAACTAAAACCTATTTAAATTTTTAGAAAGGTAATACTACTTTAGTAAATTATAGTTACTAGTTATTAAAAGAAAAATATACTAAATATCTATTTAGATTTAAGCTTATAGAAAACAACTATAGACTAGCTATTAAAGTTTTAATATAATTTAAAGCTTAAATATAATACTAAAAGGGTTTATTAATTTATAAAACTTATTTTAATATTAAATACTCTATAATTTAATAAAGAGTAAAACCGAATTTTAGTAATAATATATCAAAAAAGGAATTAAACTAGAGAACCCTCCTCTTTATATAAAGAAACTAACTAATATACCTAGATATATAAAGTAAGAAGTAATTAATAAAGATATTAAAATCTAGATTAGAGTAGGATATTCTAAGGATATATAGTTAGAAAGTATTTATATAAATATCTATATATTTAATATATACCTAAGTAAGTCCTATAGTTAGCTTTTACTTAATGAGGTTAAGGATTAATAGTTTTAAAACTATTATTATTAATATAAGCTAGAGCTTATTTTAAGCTTCTTAAGAAACCTTTAGCTATTAATTTTATAGTTATAACGCAGCCCCCCTGTAAAAAAGATAATAATAAATTCACCTAGTTTATAGATATAATTTAGGAAATACTATAGAGGCACTTTAACCTATGCTCTCTATTAGTTAAGAATAATAATATAAAAACTCTACATATTCCTACTAATAAGCAAACCCTTATATAAAGTTAGATATGTACTCTAGCTAAATAGACTAGTAGAATAGTAATAATATAGATAATACTATACTATATATAATAGGACTAATTATATTAGAGCTAAATAGGCCACTAAGGCTCTTATAGTAACGCCTTTACTAAACCTTTTAGTAAGGTGCTATAAAAATGCCTAAAAGGTAAACCTTCTAGCAAGGTGCTGTGTATATAAGAGATAACTCCTTAACCTCCTAAGAGGTTCTCACAGCCAGAAGTATGAAAAGCTCTGCTGCGAGATAAAGTATACTCTATAAAATAGAAAAGGGAATAAAGTAAGAAGAAAAGGTATTTTAAGATTTAACTAAAGAGTATATTAAATATCTAGTAGACTATATTCTAAATATCTATAATCTATATTAAATTTAGATCCCTAAGATTAACTAAGTAATTATATTATAGAATATTACTTTTAATAAGTATAAAATTCTATTTATTATTAAATAAGGTAATTATATTAAAGTATATTATTATATAGAAGATTATTAATAGAATTACTAAGCCTATTAGTATGGCTAATATAATTTTAGAATAGCTTAGTAACGTTAAGAAACTAGAAGAATTACTAAGTAACTTAAAGGCTTTACCTTAAGCTACTTAATATATTAATATATATTATAAAACATAACTTAGATATAATAGAAGGTTTAATAACCCTAGATAATACCCTAAAGCCTGAAGATATACTAAAGATAGGGAGTAGAGAATAGTAAAGTATAGAAAATATTAAATAAGTAGAGTTATTAATACTAGACTTATAACTATAACCAGACTAATAGCTATCTATACATATTAATTACTATAATAAAGATAGGAATTATATGTAGTAATGTATAGATAAATATATTAATATTATATTATTTAATGAAAAGCTTAATATAAATAAATTATAGTATTTATTTTATAGTTATAATACAGCCCCTCTATAAAGAAGACTATAATAAATTCACTTAGTCTATAGATATAATTTCGGAAACACTATAGAGACACTTTAATCTATACCCTCTACTAGTTAAGAATAAAAATACAGAAACTATATATATTTCTATTAGTAAGCAAAGTCTCTAAATATTACTATATAAAGTTAGATATATACTCTAGCTAAATAGAATAGTAGAATAATAATAGTATAGGTAACGCTACACTATATATAATAGTGTTAATTATATTAGAGCTAAGTAGGCCACTAAGGCTCTTATAGTAATGCTTTTACTAAACCTTTTAATAAGGTACTATAAATACCTAAAAGGTTAACCTTTTAGTAAAGTGCTATAAACACTACTATATAAAATATCTAATAACTCCTTACCTAAAAGCTTAACCTTTTAGTAAATTACTATAAACACTACTATATAAAAGATAACTCCTTAACCTCCTAAGAGGTTTTTATAGCTAGAAGTATAAAAGGCTCTACTATAAGTAGTGCTTTATATCTATCTCTCTTCCTTATTCTTATTCTATAATCTATAATTAGTCCTCTAGGATATTAATACTAAACCTAATATATTAATATACTAGCTATATATAAAGCATATCTATTATTATTAATAATATATAAAAGATTATAATAAAGTTTAGTATTAATATAATTAATAAAACCCTCTATTTTATTAAGTAGCTTAGATAATACTAAGAGTATATTATTAATATAGCTCTTAAGACAGCTCTTATTAATACTTCTATAAAGGACTTATAGATATACTAACTTATTATAAATATGTAACTAGACTTAGTAGTAGAGGTTAGCTAGATCCTTAGGCACTCTATAGAGTAGCCCTTCTTTAAACAGACTTTCTATAATAATAAAGTAGAGATAGCGCTTTAGGGAAATATTAGTAAGTATAGCCTATACTAACTGCTTTAATATAGAGAGAGTATTACTAATAATAGTATAGCTAGTAGATAAAGCAGTAATAGAGATAGTATTAAGAGTATAGATAATAAATAAGAGGATAAGTTAATAGATATTATTATTAAACTATAAAGTTAAGGATTATAAGGCTATAGATAGATATATATAAGTGTTACTATACTCAGGATAGAATCACGTGACTAAAGGCTATATATATTATTAAGAGGCGTAGAGTTAGCAGGTTTATTATAAAGTAGGTAAAATCACTATATAGTGGCCAGAAGCATAAAGTATAGTATAATAGAGAATAGAAGTATTAAAAGTATAATAAGAAGGATTATAGCTGTATAATAAGATATAGCTACTAGGTTTAAAACTTAGGACTAGAGAATCGAGTATTTATAATAATACTATATAATAGCAACTTAGTTCCTAAAGACAATAATCTAATATAGTAAGACTTCTTTAATACCTTTCTATCTGATTAGCAGAGAGTAATTTAAGAAAGGGATTATATATATAAAACACTATATATAGTTATTAATACTATAATATATAAAAACAAGGCTATAAGGCTAGAAATAATATATAAAGAGAAGGAAATTAATATATAGACATAACGTTTAGATAACTAGGCATAAGTTCTAGCTAGGCATAGGATTCTTCGTCTCTTATTAATTAGAAACAATATCCCCCTATTAGTACTTTTAAAGCAAAGGTAGTAAGCCTTACTTTCTAATACTTTTATTTCTTTATAATCCATATAATCTTTTATTATTCTTATTAATATTAATAAATCTTAGACTAGACTCTTTTTTTAAAGTATTATAAATTTTAAATTATACCTAGACTTTTCCAATTTTACTAACTATGACTTAATATTTCCTATTAGCTTCTATTTTACTAAATACTTAGCTATAACTACTTCTACTCTACTCTTCTATTACCTTATCTATCCCTAGGATACTGAAATAGGCTGAGAATTTAAAGCTAAAAACAATAGGACCACACACTCCCACACACTTATATAGAAATATTATAATATTATAGCTTTATATCTAGAGGCCCTAAAATAAAGAAAGGATTCTATCTATATAAAGTCTTGTTATTATAGATATAATCCTTTAAGTAAAAGTAATAAGAGCCTCTAAATAATAAGATAAAAACTATAGTATCTATTACTAATAATAATAATACTATCTTAATATCCTTTCCTTCTCTCTATATAAGGTAAAGACTCTACTATAGTATACTAATTAATATATAAGTCTAAGTAGTTCTATAATAAGCTAATCTTACTGCTCTATCTTAATTATTCCCTATAGTTTTATCTTAATACTTTATAAGGTAGACTATATACTAAAGAAAAACTATAGAAATAAAAACTATTATTTATAGAAAAGAGAATAGCTACCTTATCTCCTAATTACTTATCTTAGGTAATTATAGATATAATTACTTCCTCTAGTAGTTTTATCTCTCTAGCCTTTTCTATTTAGGTATATCCTCTATAGATTTATAAGCCTTATCTTAATCTAAACCTTAGTTATATTATTCCTAACTATATTAGCTAGGTAGTTATAAAAAGTAGTAACTATAGTTACTCTTAGAGATATTATCTTTACTTTATTATTAAAAGTTAACCTACTCTATAATATAGTTCTTATAGTTATTATAGATAGGCTTAAGAATATTAAATAAAGCTAGATATAGAGAGTGCTCTTTAGTAATAATATCTTAGTGTAGTATTAATAAGAATAGATATAGAGAGGGTATATCTTATCTAATACTAAATAGTTTAGTTAGTAAAATAAAAGGGTTTAATAGAGTTAAACCTAAGGGTATAAAGCTAGAGTTATTGTTACTAAGCAATAATAGAGTACTATAAAGACTAAAAGCTAGTAAGTCCAAATCTATAATAATATAAAAGCTAGCTTTACTAAAGTAATAAAGAGTAGGTTTCCTACTATTAGGTTTACTAACCTAGCTATTTATATAATATAAAGTAAAAGTCCTTATAGAAAGTCTTAATACCTCAGGAAAGGATAGAAAGAAAAAGTGGCTAGACTCTAAGAGCTATTAAGTTTATAGTTATAATACAGCCCCCCTGCAAAAAAGACTATAATAAATTCACCCAGTTTATAGATATAATTCAGGAAACACTATAGAGACACTTTAACCTATGCTCTCTATTAGTTAAGAATAATAATATAGAAACTCTATATATTTCTACTAATAAGTAAACCCTTATATAAAGTTAGATATATACTCTAGCTAAATAGACTAGTAGAATAGTAATAGCATAAATAATACTATACTATATATAATAGAGCTGACTATATTAGGGCTAAGTAGGTTACTGAGGCTCTTATAGTAATACCTTTACTAAACCTTTTAGCAAGGTGCTATAAAAAACGCCTAAAAGGTAGACCTTCTAGTAAGGTGCTATAAATACCACTATATAAGATATCTAATAACTCCTCGCCCCTCTAAGAGCTATATACTACTAAATATACTATATATCTTAGCTATAAATAGGTTTACTTATAGTATCTATAAAAGCTTATTTCTATAGATTATAGAGCACTTTATAAACTTAGTAATAATCTTTAAGATATACTAGTTAATAACTGAGGATTAATTCTTTTTAGCTACTCCTTTCTTAAATATAGCTAATACTATACTATTAATAATATCTTTATATATATATACCCTAACCTAATCTACTGCTCTAAGGCTATATATCTATATATTTTATTATTAAAACTAGGATTTAACTATACTATCTTTCTAAAGGAGAATATAAATATTAATAGAGGCCCTAAGGAGCTTATAAAATTAATAAAGGTTCTCTATAGTCTATATAAATAGTTTATCAAAGTTCTTTCTCTATATTAAATTAATATAGTAAGCTATCCCTCTCTTTTAGCTTACTACTACTATTATTTAGTAATCCCTACTATATTAAATATAAAAGATAGTAATATCTTACTAAGTAAGTAGGTTATAATAAATATCTAATATTAATATAGTTAAGATTTAATATCTCTTAAGAGAGGGTGCTATTCTTATCTATTAAGTAGCTTATCTTCTCAGGGTTTATATATACTTACCTAATCTATATATATCTAGTTTAGTAAGGTAATATATTCTTTCTGCTTTAAGAAAGGTTTTTATTATAAGCTATCCTTAAATATTATAGAGATAAGTAAGGTAATATTAAGTAACTAATAGAGGCTACTTAGTTTACCTTCTAGTTATATTAAATCTATAATAAAATTAGGTTGATAAAGATAATATAGTATCCTTACTTACCTTACTATATTAGTTAGGTACCCTCTTTTTCTCTACTTTATTTCTTAGTAGTTTAGAATTACTAACTAGCTTTATTAAATAGGGGTTTAGGGCTGCTATAAAGGTTATTAATATAGACTAGCTATTTAGAGTTATTAATATAATAAGAACTAAGATTTATGTAAACAGAAGGCTTATTATTATAAAGACTAAAAGCTCTCTCTTCTATCTATCTATTCTCTTAGTATATAGTAGTAATAATTCTATTTTAGTAGGTATAGTTTTATATAGTATTAACTATAGAGTAGTTATTAATAATATCTCTTACTTTAGTACTATAGTTTCTATATAGACTTAGGTTTAGATCTATAAAAGGCTTAATAGAGATATTAATAAATATAAAGGCTTCTAGAATTTAAATATTAAATATAAATACTTTAGAGTTAAAATTAAGTATCTTAAGTTACCTAAGGTAAAGCTATACTATAGTTAATCTATCTATAGTTATATAATTAGAGACTATATAGTTTTAAATATAAATTATATTTTAAATCTTCTTATTATTGAGTTCGGAATTACGCCGCAGCCCCTTCGCAAAAAGACTATAATAAATTCACCTAGTTCGTAAGCATAATTCGGGAAATACTATATAGATATTTTAACTTATACCCTCTACTAGTTAAGGAAAATAATATAAGAACCCTATATATTCCTGCTACTTATAAACCCTCTAAATATTATAAAGTCGGATGCGCGCTATACTAGGGCTAATTATATTAGAGCTAAACGGGCTACTAAGGCTCTCGTGGCCTAGAAACGCCCTCGCTAAACCTTCTAGTAAGGTAAAAGCTACTATATAAGATAACTACTTAACCTAAAAGGTTAACCTTCTAGTAAGGTACTAAAGGTATTATAAAAGCTACTATATAAGATAACTCCTTAACCTAAAAGGTTAACCTTCTAGTAAGGTACTAAAGGTATTATAAATACTACTATATAAGAGGTAACTCCTTAATTAAAGAGGTCTTTCCTAAGAGGTTCTTATAGCTAGAAGTATAAGAAGCTTTATAAGTAGGGCTTTATACCTCTCCCTCTTCCTTATCCTTATTCCTTAACTATATTAGTACTAGACCTTATATATAAAAACGCTAAGCCTGCGCGAGGTATACCCTTTAATACTAATAATATATAAGAGCTTACTAGAGAGTTTAGTATTAATATAATTAATAAAACCTGCTCCTTTTTTAACTACTTTATTATATATAGAGAGTATATTATTAATATAGCCCTTAAGAGGGCTCTTATTAATACCCCTAGAGGGGATACTTACTATTATATTATAGCTAAGCAAGCGGACTTAGTAGTAGAAGCTAGGCGGGTCGTTACGCACCCTATGGAGTGGCCCTTCTTCGAGCAGGTCCTCCGCACTTTCGTAGTTTAAATAATTAAAAACCACGTTATTGTCTATATAAAGTTAAAGATCGTGAGGCTATCTAGTGGGGCACGTATAAGTGCGGCTATAGTTAGGAAAGTTATAATCACGTGACTAAAGGCTATGTATTATCAGGAGGCGCGGAGTTAGAAGGTCTATTGCACTTAAGCAGGTAAAATTACTATCTAGTGGCTAGAGGCTATATAATATTATTATAATAGGATCGGGTACCTATGTCCTTAAATAATATATCTATTTATTATTATATATAATTATTACTATTTTTATAACTTATAACTATATGTTTAAAACTATATTACCTATCTAGAGTTACTACTATAAACGCCCCTTCTAACTTAGGGTATAGTCGCTATTAATAGTAAAAGGCGCTTATATCTATAATAATAATATATTTCTTATTCTTTACTATAGTAAATATATCTTCTTATAATTAGATTAGGTAGCTATTAAGTAGTATAATCTTATTAAGGGCTCTAATATTAATGCTATTTTATAGACTTTATCTTATTAATATAGTTTATTAATAATCTCTTAGACTACTTCGCGCTCTGCTACTCCTAACTAGTAAACCTTCCTTATCTTAGGTAACTTATCTTCCTAGCTAGAATATAGAGGTACTTATAGCTATTAGGCCTAGGGTAGTTTAGTGTACCCCTTACTTTTAAACATATTAGTATACTTATCTAGTAATAGTAGGAACTTATTTATATACCTATTAATATTATATATTATTATACCCTTAGGGTATAGTTTTATTATAGTAATATCTATTACTTTAAGAGGTTATAATCCTAATACTTAGTTATAGAATATACTAGTAGGGGTATTAGCTCTAGTAGTTATAGCTAACTTCAGTATCTAATTTACTATCTCCTAGTAGTATACCTTTTTATTAATAGATATAAATATACTAACTTTTATCTTATATAGGATAAGAATTATTTTATTAGAGCTATTAACTATAATAATATAGTTAGTAGCTATATTAGTAATTATAGTATATAACTTAAATTAGTTTAATAATACTAGTTTAAAAAGTAGATCCTCTATAGTTTCTCTAGTATAGTTTACTACGCTTAGGAGTTATAATAAGTTAGGCGGTAGTATAACTATAGTTACTAATTATACTAGAGCTTTAATAGGTAGTTTAAGTTATTATTTATATTAGATAGGGATAGTAACTTAGTATAAATTAATAAAAGCTATAGCCTTAGATAGTTATAGGTTAAATTTCTTAAGATAGAGAACATCTAGGCTAATAAGTATTTTTACCTATAGATTAGATACTAAGGATACTTTATATCAAAAATAGGTATATATAGGCTAGCTATTAGCTATACCTTAAAAGTAAAAGTGAAAAATAATACATTAAATAGTCTTATAATAATCTAAACTAATTCCTTAGATAATAAGTAGTTATACTCGCTATTATATTTAAAGTTATAAGTAGCGTTATTATAGCTAGTTATAGTTAACTAGAGAGTAGCTATAACCTATATTACTATAAACCTCTTCCTTCGTTTCCTCCTTTAATAAGGTTATTACCTTAATTTATAAGTATATTATCTTATATACTCTAAAACCTATACCTATATCTAATAATATATTTATATTAGAAATATTAATTAGTATTTTAGTATTATCCTTATTCAAGTTATGAAGGGTAGTTAGTAGTTCCTCTATTAATTATATAATATTATGAGATTATAGTTCTTTAAACTCTAGACCTATCCTATAAGTAGCTATAGAATTAAATAGGAAGTATAGTTAAAAGTAAGCATAGTTAACTAGCTATCTTAATTCCTCTCCTTGGTTTTATTATTTACCCTTTATACTAGGACTCTAAAGTTTTCTTATAAGTAGTAGAAGAGTTTATTCCTAAATAGAAATTACTATCTGTACTTCTTATAGGAATAAGTATTAGGTATAGCTACGTAGAAATATACTATATCTATTAAATTATCTAGAGGTATAGGGTTATAGTTATAAGTAGGTATATTATCTTACTCCTTATAGTTAAATCGTGGGTTAGTAATATCTCTTAGGGGGTCTTCTACCTTACTTATTAGCTTCTCTATTTCTCTAAAGGGTTTATTATTATAATATTAAGTAGGTTATTATTATTATATATCCTATTAGTCCTATCCCTTTTTATTATCTAAGTATACTATAGTTAGTTTAGGCCGCTATATATTAAAATTCCTATAGCTATTATTAGACTAAGGCGGGTTAGCTATAGTAAATAAATTTGTATTTAAGTTTATTATAATAGGAGGCTATTATAATATATAGCCCTGATTTAGTTAATTTTATTCCTAATATAGTTAGTATTATCTATACTATCTTAGCTATAGGTATACTCCTAGTTAGCTATAGTTCTATAAATACTATCTATATAGTTATATATAGTTATAGTTATTAGCATAGGTTTAATAAAGACCCTAATAGCTATTATTATTGCTCTATTATTTATAGTTAGGTCTCTTATTATCTTAATAGATATTAAATTTAGGTTATTAGTTAGAGTATATCAGAGCTAGCCTAGTACTACTATATCCTCTAGTATAAAATACTTAGGATATAATATTAACTAGTTATCCTTTATTATTTATTAGTTATAGCTATATCTACTAATAGTCCTACTCGCTCTAGGTCTATTAGTTCTATAGTATACTATACTAATACTATACTTAGTAAGTATAAGGACTAGATTTCTTTAACTACTAACTCTCTAAAAGTAGTAGCTACATACTTAAAGCAATTAATAAAGATATAGATATTAGTATATATAGTATATTTTATACTAAATATAATACTATATTTTAATAGATCTCTAGCTATAGGATTAAAGTAGCTAACTTCCTCTACTTTAATAGTATTAAAACTATTATTATTATTAGAAGCTAGTAACTACTATTAGCTTCTATTATATATATCTAGTAAAGCTAAGATAGTCTAGGCTATTTATATAATAACTATATTAAGGAGTATTACCTATATATTATTAAAGGGGGTTCCTCTAAGAGTATCCTATAGAGGAGTATTACTAGTAGATAGTAGTATATTATAGCTATAAAGGTAATTCCTATTATAATTATAATATTACTCCTTATCCTTACATAAGTTATAGTAACTAGTTTCTAGGTCTTAGATATTTTATAATATAATATATTAAAATATATCTATTAGTTTAGTTAGATTATTATCAAATAATAGCGATATTATATATTAAGTATTTAATATTATATTAGGAAGTTATTGTTTATCTATTAAAAAAGGAAGGTATAGTAATAGCTACTAATTATTTTCTAGGCTAATAGGAATAAAAGACCTATAATCTATATAATAGGGGCTAATAGTAAAGTAGTTAAAAAAAGGCCTAGTAAGTATATTATAATAAGTATAGCTTTACTTTTAGATTACTTATATATTCTAAGCGGGATATTTAATAGGATCTAGTTAGGCTTATTAGTATTAAATAGATTTTAAAGCTAGTAAGGACTTAATTAAAGTTTCTAGAGGACTTAAGCTATTTAATAGGAAAGCTATCTTCTATAGTCTTACTATCTAAGCTATCCTTATAGTTAATTATAATATTAGTTTTATTAAGAATAGCTCTAGCTTAATTAATATTAGCTTTTAATACTTTTTATAATATCTTATAAGTAGGGTAGTCTTTATAAAACCTTAGAAATTATCTAGCTCTTAATAATATAAATAATATTCTAAAAGGGTTAATATCTAATAATAAGATTTAAATTATTATATAGTAAGTATAGGATAGGTAATCTTATAAAGTAGTTATAATATAGTAGTTATCTACTAATATCAAAAAGATATATAGGAGAGGTTAGTAAATTATCTATTTGATACTAATAATAGCTTTTACCTAGTAGATTATCTAATTAAAATAAATTTACTACTAGTAGATTATTATTAGTTATATTACTAAGTTATTAGGGGTACTTATATAGGTATTAAGATTCTTATATTCTCTACCTAGTGGGTATAATACCCGAAGTATATAGTACTTTATAGTCGTCGGGTAGTGCTATCTAGTAGCACTTTGCGTGATCGGCTCTAGCAATTTGTGGAACACCAATATATAGAACTTTTTAGAGCTAGAAGTATATATCCTTACCCCTAATAACCTAGCACCCTATTTTACTATATCCCCTAGTTTATAATCCGCTTCTTTAGCGCTTTAAGGAATTTAGTATACTATTTATCATATAGCTAGTTAATTTTAATAATATCCTCGGATATTAGATATACTATATATTCGAACTCTATTTTAATATTATTAATTAACTTAAGATACTCCTTTTTAAGGTATTTTTATTATTATATAAACTTAACTACTATAAGATAGAGCTATCTCTAATTCTTAATTAGAGTAGTATTATTAAGAGGGTAGTTATTAAACTAGTAGTTCTTTTAATACTTAGAGTAATAAATCGTAATAAGGGTATTAATAAGATATAGGCATTAAGGTATCTTAGTAGCTTAGTTTAGATTAATTAGAGATATTTATAGCTTCGTTATTATACTTAAGTACTTTAAAGATTTATTTTATAACCTTAGATTACTTATAGAGGTTTATAATATCTTATAGCTTATTCTAAGTCTTCTAGTTCAAGGTTTTAATTAAAATTATTAAGGTAATTAGTAACTACTACTAAGTTTTTATTTATTATTTAGCGTAGAAAAGGCCCCGTTTTTTTGCAGATATAAAGGTTACTAAGTAAGTGATCGGCTCTAGACTACGCGGCACCCTTGCTTCGCCCCTGTTCCACAGCGGCCACAACTCAGGTACGTAGATACTTACCTGCTAATCAACGTTCCTCCGCCCTTAGGGGCCTTGGCGTGTTGCCTGAGGCACTTCGGCCTACCCGTCCCTTGGCTCCCTGTGCCCCCCTTTGGACGGCCAGCGTGGCCTCAACTTACAAAAGAGGCCACATCTCCCATTCCGCGTTGACAACCATCATCTTCGACTACACCGAAAACCCATCACCACCAAAACAACACCCTGTCCTCGCTGAAAGCCGCTCTCCCCTCGGGTTTGGTACTTTCCTTTCGGTGACTCAACTAGAACCGCATGACTCACACACCGAGTCGTCATCGCTGCTATCATGCTATCTTCCTACCAGGCAGCCTCTAGCTATATTTCTGTTTGAGGAATTAGGACGGCACGTCGATACAACCAACTAATCTCCCGCGAAAACCACCCTCCCCGAAACGCAACGCACATTTCCACTTCTCTCCGTCTCCACACCAGAATTTGGCAGTCACAACTTCGGTCCTACTAAGCTCATCCTAAGTCGTCGTGCAGCACACAAACTTCATAAACATCACGATGGCTTCTTGGGATCAGACATCGCCAATTATCAAGTTTGAAGACTCGCCCGCAGAGTCTTTCGTCTCGACTCCTGGCGATATATATCCCTCCCTCTTCGGTGATGCCGCTCCATCAGCCACTGACAGCGCTACCGTCAATCCATTAGAGATGTTGACGCCTCCACCGTTCGCTGAGGACGGCTCCGCCTCCACCCCGGGCCCAGAAACTCCATCGTCAGACAAGAAGCCGGCGAAGAAGAGAAAATCGTGGGGCCAAGTTCTTCCGGAGCCCAAGACAAATCTGCCCCCAAGGTAAGCCACCCGATGATTTTACTGGCTACACCCAACAACACTCCTCTAACATGGTCATCAGGAAAAGAGCTAAGACCGAAGACGAGAAAGAGCAGCGTCGTGTTGAGCGTGTCCTACGCAACCGTCGCGCGGCACAGTCTTCTCGCGAGCGCAAGCGTTTGGAGGTTGAGGCCCTCGAGAGACGCAACAAGGAACTTGAGGCAGCTCTATCTAACGTCACCAAAGCGAATCAGCTCTTGGTGAAGGAGCTGAATAAGTTTCGTCGCGACTCCAGCATGTTGACCCGTTCATCATCGCCGCTCGATCCTCTTCGCTCCAACTCTATGACTCTATCTCCAGAGCTGTTTGGCTCCCAAGACGGTCCCCGTCCATCCGTGGACGACACCAAGTCCATTGTGGACGACTTGATGACTTCATCTCAGACAAACGCCACTGTGAATCCTGCATCGCTTTCCCCGGAGCTCTCACCCATTTCCGAGACTGACGAGGCGGCTGGTGAGGAAAACAAGAAGGTCGAGACCACTGGGCACTCATCTTCCGACCTGACACAACATCCTGCAGCGATGTTGTTCGACCTGCAGTGTCATCAGTCGGAGGATCTGCCTCAGTCATGGCTGGCCTCTCGAACCCCTCTGCATCCGACCTTGGTCTTCTTTCTGCAGCTTCAGATGCTGTCAATCACCTCATCGGTGATTCTTTCAGTTTGTCGACGGCCCTTGACGCAGATCGCTATGTCCTTGAAAGCGGGCTTCTCTCTTCCCCCAACTCCCTCGATTATGAACACGATTATCTGGCTGGTGACTCTACCACCTTCCTCCAGGACCCGTTCGACATCACCGAATTCCTCCATGACGAGGTCAACGGCGGCATCAATGCAGACACAATCGCGATCAACGGCTCAGCCGTCGCCGCGGACGCGGACTTCGGCCGCGACTCCCACTCTGAGACTCAAATCTCTTCAGAGAATCCTAACCTGCAGCCCCACTCTGGCGCGTCCGCTCATGGATGCGACGATGGAGGCATTGCGGTTGGTGTCTGAGGGATGCGATGACCGGGCTGAGGGTTTGTCGACTGAAGCTCCGGAGGGGCGCGACAGCAGTCGGACACGGCGAACGTGGCTGAATGGCGCACCGTTACCGTCGAGAGAGGTTCTTTTGGCGTTACTATGGGCCTTGAAAGTCGAAGAGCGGAAGATGATCCATGGGGGTAAACTATTGTACAACCAAGCCCCCAACCCTGTACACAGCACTTCGTCACCAGCTAGTAACTATATGTTGGCAGTAGCTTCCAAAAGGAAGCGAGGCGAAGCAGATGCGAATGAATCAGGTGAGCGTTTTCGATTGGCTTAATTGGGTTTGCGGGAGACGGGATTCATGGCGTTAAGGGTGATGCCTAGTGAAAATGGAGGCACGGCGTGGGTCTGTAACAAATACTTGGTTAGCAATAGTCGTTCTACGACCAATGAACGTTGATGCTACGACAAACATTCCTTGCCACTATGTCGTTAAAGGATACTGGTAACGAGCACGTAGCTCTCGACAGGTATTTCACAAGAAATAATCCTGTGCCGGGCACCAGCATATTAGACAGGGAGGTCGGCACCCTGGCGGGCCAATACCCAAGCCTCCAAGGCTTCTCTTACACTTCCGCTGCATGCGCTATAACATTCAGTCCATCCATAATATGAGGTTTCTTAAATCGGATCACGTTCAGCAGGTATATAATAACTAATTTGAATTCACTCAGTAGAAGGTAAATCCACTCCGTTTGCTACTTGCCACATAAAAGCCCCTTCTGTCGTCACGCTATTGACCTAGCAGTTCACGTGGGAGCCGATGCCCCTTAATACTCAATTTCGTCCTCAATGCCTTGCCTCCGCAACCTTCCTCACCACAAACCGTCCATCTCAGCCATAGCTGCTTCTTCATCCGCAAACTGATCTCCAGCTAGGGTTTTAGTTTCTTGGTGCGCTTTTGGTCGTGGTTGGGTTTGAGTTGCCGCTTCCGACTCTGCCATCAGAGCGTCGAGGTCGTCATCCTCGTCGACAGGTCCCAGGCTTCTGACCTCTGCTAGTGGCGTCGCTCCGTAGATATCAGCTTCATCTGGTATATCTCCCTCAGGTGTCGTTAGGCGCTGCTCCGGCGTCAACCGCGGTGCGTCTTTAACAGTCACATCTTCTGTAGCTGTGAGCGCTGCCGTCGTCTGATCCGATTCCGGGGCCGGTGGGTCGGCGTTCTCCTCGAGGATATCATCTGCTTCCCAGGGATGTGGTTTGCCCTCATTAATCCATTCTAATCGTTTATGGGCAATAATTTTCTTGTGCCCTGTCCTTTCCACCATAGCCAGCGCATCAAGGAATTTCGCTTTCGGGAACAAATCGTCGAGCCATAGCTGGTAGAAGTATAGCAGACGAGCGGCGTCGGAAAACTAATAGAACTGGGTCAGCAATAATTTGCAATGATTTCTTCGGAGCATATGACCACTGTTAATGCGCACCTCATGGCCCTTTCCCTTAAACTTGAGGTCCCCAGCCCGTTGCCGAAGCTTTTGGATACCATTCTCTGAGAGCAACCTGGAATCACACTCAGCATAGAACATCAAGCTGAGTTTTGTAGTATCAACCTCGTCTCGTCCAGTTTCACTCGTGGGACTCGTACTCGTTTCGCAACCTCGATCTCCTCGTCTAGACCCAGTACTTCGCCCTGTTTCCTCTTCTTTGCGGTGGCCTCATTTGCTTCCTGTCCTTCGAGCGGTGGAGTGCCAAAAGGGTCGTCGATATCGTCTGGGCCATAGTTGTCGAGATCATCGTACTCAGGAATTGTTCTCGGGGCCATCTTGAATGTCGCCTTGATATCTTGATTGAAGAATTAACAGTTTCTAGCTTCCCCTCAATTGGCCTCGACGCGACCCGATGGAACTCCCTAGGCGCGTGTTCAATTAAGACGCGTTTGAGGTTTGAGGCGCGACAGTTCGCCCCACATGATGTTGAGCCACAATGGAACCTTGGATTGAATAGGCCAGCCACAGACACCGTGCAGCTCCAGGTTTGTGCTGCCTCAGGCATAACTCCTCGATCGTTGGTTCCACCCATAACCAATTCAACGACCATCATCCTGACCGGCGCTTGTTGAGAGCTCCCCCGGCCATCATTGACGCAATTAGGTCTCGAATCGCCGTTCGTTACAATGGCTACTGCACAGGCACAGACATACACTCCGGCCAAGGTCGTCAAGAGTGACTATCCGGTTCGTAGTTCATCCGCTCTTCGTGCGACGCCAACTTTGGCTAACCATCCTCTTTGTACAGCTCATCGACAACGATCCGTACGTCCGACTCAGATTGCCGGGCGCCACGTCGTCCCAATTGCGCAAAACTCTGACCTTTGAATACCCACAGTCACTTTAAAAGAGTGGTCGGCTACGCCAGACCCTCCGACTATGCTCACGGAGCCGTAGCTGCCGCGTTCGGCCCAGGTGCACTCCTCGCCCTCGAAAGGTTTGCGCCCTCCCACGTCGGCAAGGGAGGTTTTGCCCAGGCAATGCGTCTTGCCGGAGCAATCGGTCTCGCTGGTGGATTTCTATACTTCTACCAGCGCTCTAGCTGTGAGCGATGTGCCCAATGCGACTGGCACCACGTGCTGAACTTTGACAATGAGCGCTAACTAGGACGTTGTAGTGCGATTTTATGGCGCCACCGAGAACGCGAGAGAGGTCGAGATGGACATGAAGGAGATGGTCTCCAAGGTTAAGGCCGGCGAGCCCCTCTACGGAGAGAGCAGATTGACCCCTCATATGCAGGGTGTGGCTGCACGGCAATCGAGATACTCAGCTCTTTTCATGGGCGTGATTCCTTGGTTTAACTTTGTCAACCACAACCAGCACGGTGTCGACACGGCCAAGTATTACCAGCAGGCTGAGAGGGAGCTGGAGGCTGAGCGGATAAAGGGTAGCTCATGATTCCCTTGTGTCGTGTGTGAGGGAATTAGTGGCGAAGGAAGACTTCGCTTAGTATAGACCGCGAGATGTATATAATAACTCAGGGCAGGAGTAGCCGCAATAAGGCACTCAGCAAGTTTATCTAACCTTGCTACTACTTCTATGTTATATATACTTACTCCAGGTGCCTAATAGTAAGAAAACGAATGTTATAACCTATTTTATATAATATATAGTACTATATAGAGATATATAATATATGCCTTCCGTCAGGAAGGTTAATCTTTACCTTTTAGAAAGCTAGGCCTACTTAAGAAAAACACTCTCTCTTATTACTATTAACCCCTATATATTAAAAGCTTAAATCTAATTAGTCTTTTAAAGAATTTAGCTAATTAGTCTTTAATCTAGATAAATATAAGTCTATATAGCTTTTTTCTATTTACTAGCTCTTATTAGAAACCCTTATATATATAATAAAGCTCTAGCTAGTAGCTAGTAAGAACAGGTTCTTACTAGTATATTTATATCTTAATTAAGGTTAAATAGAGTTAATTATAACTAGACTCAGTAAATAAAACCTTAGAATATAGTACGAGGCTTTTATTATTAAGAATTATTTTTAAGCTTTCTAAGACTTACTTACTTATCTTTTTTATAAGGTATTTATAGATTTTAAGTAATATATAAGCTAGCCCTTATTATTAAGTTAGATCTAAAGGCCTAAGTAGCTTAAAGTTATTACTAGAGATATATAGCCTAAGTAGATATAGCTTACTAGTATTACTTCTTTATAAAGTACTTATAGATTTTAAGTAATATATAAGCTATAAAAATAAAAAGCTACTTATTAGTATAGCCTATAATATACTTACCTCCTATCCCTTATTATCTCTCTTAGTATATATAACTCTAATAAGAGTAGGAGGTATATAAAAAACTACATATTAAGAGGAAACCATTATATAAGAAGATTACTATACTATTAACTTATATTAAATACTAGATATTATAATTAATATCTTACTAGAAGAGTTATTTATTTCTTTTAATACTATAGTTATATTTAATTCTTTCTCTACTTTATTTTCTACTATTTTTATTAGGTTATTTTCCCCCTTATACCCCTTAATACTTTTACTTAATAATATATATTTAAACTATACTATAAGTACTTATAGCTTATTCTACCTACCCTAGCTATTTTTCTCTATAAACCTCTCCTTTTTATTTTACTCCTTTATATAATATATAGTATTTAGTAATTAACTATATTATAAAGCCTAATAAAAAATTACTTCTTCAAGTAGGTTAGGTTTAGAGTTACGCCGCAGCCCCTTCATAAAAGACTATAATAAATTTGCCTAGTTCGTAGGTATAATTTAGGAAGTATTATATAGGTATTTAACTTATACCCTCTATTAGTTAAGGAAAATAATATAAAAACCCTATATATTTCTACTTAGAAATAAACCCTTATATAAAGTTAGATATATACTATACTGGGGCTAATTATATTAGAGCTAAATAGGCTACTAAGGCTCTTATAGCCTAGAAACGCCCTTGCTAAACCTTCTAGCAAGGTGCTACGAAAGCTACTATATAAGATAACTCCTTAGCCTAAAGGTTAACCTTTGAGGAAGGTAAAAGCTATTATTTAAAATAACTCCTTAACTTAAAAGGTTAACCTTCTAGCGAGGTAAATATTACTATATACGAAATAACTCCTTAACTAAAGAGGTCTTTCCTAAGACGTTCTTATAGCTAGAAGTATAAGAAGCTTTATTATAAGTAGGGCCTTATATCTCTCCCTCTTCCTTATCTAACTTATAATAAGTCCTTAAAGATACTAGTACTAGACCCTATATATAAATATACTAAGCTTATATAAGGTATACCTTTTAATACTAATAATATATAAGAGATTACTAAAGAGTTTAGTATTAATATAATTAATAAAACCTACTCCTTTATTAATTAAGTTATTATATATAGAGAGTATATTATTAATATAACTCTTAAGAAGGCTTTTATTAATACCCCTAGAGGGGATACTTCTAATTATATTATAGCTAAATAAGTAGACTTAGTAATAGAAGCTAGGTAGATTATTATATACCCTATAGAGTAGCCCTTCTTTAAGTAAGTCCTCTATACTATTAAGATAGAGGTAGCCTAGGCCTATTAGGGGTTAGTAAGTATAGCTTATATTAAATAGAGAGAGCGTTACTAATAATAGCATAGCTATAAAGGCGTTAGCTAACCTAATTAAATAAGAGGACTATAAAGATAGTAATAACTAGTAAATAAAGCGGTAATAGAGGCGGTATTAGTAGTGCGGGTAGTGCGTAAGAGAATAAGTTAATTGTTTTATAGTCTATTATATAATTTAAAACTATATTATTATTAATATAAAGTTAAAGATCGTGAGGCTATAGGTATATATAAGTGCGAATATAGTAAGGAGAGTTATAATCACGTGACCGAAGGCTATATATATTTTTAGGAGGCGCGGAGTTAGAAGATCTATTATACTTAAGTAGGTAAAATCACTATATAGTAGCTAGAGGCCTCTTTAAGTAGGTAATAAGCCCTTATATATATCTCGAAGCTATAATTAGTCTTAGAATATTAAAATATAGAGAAAAAATATAATATTACTAATTAAACTTATTCTATATATAGCGAAACCTTACTAATAGAAGGTCTCTCCTTAGAGCTAACTATAGCCAGCGCTCCCTAGTTAGAAGTATAATATCAAATTATAGAAATATTAGAAGGTTTTTAATAATATGTATATAAAAACTAATAGTATATCTGACTTATTTTAAATACTTTAGATAGAATATAATAAATAATTATTATAAATACTAGGGAGTACTAGCTATAGCTAGCTCTAAGGAAAGACCTTCTATTTATAAGGTTTTACTATATATAGAATAAGTTAGTTTAATGATATTATATAATTTATTCTCTATATTATAATATTGAAAGTCTAAGTATAGCTTTAATATATAAATAAGAGCTAATTCTCTATTTAAAGAAGTAAACTTTTATCGAGCTTTATAATAGAAATAATTACTAAGTAAGTAAATTATATAATAAACCTATATTAATATAGATATCTCTATTTCCATTATCTTTTTTATATACTTCTTAGTTTTATTTAACTTATATTTATTAAGAGAGATAATAATAAATAAGTAGGAGATATTTTCTTTATATATAGAAATTGAGCTCTTTCTTATATATAGAGATTAAGTTCTCTCTTTTATATAAAGATTAGGTTATTTAATTAGAGTTTTAATAAAAGTATTTAGGAATAGTCTATAAGCTATATTTAGAAGTATCTACTTACTTTAATAATATTAATATTATAGGCTACGCCCGGGTTAAGCCTACCTAGGCTTCTGCCTAGGTTCACCGCCTTAAGGAGCTACCTAGGGCCTACCTAGGGCCTACCTAGTTATTCCCTATAGATTAGCGAAGCCTCTACTATAGAGGAAAACTTCCCCTTTTTCCTCTTTAGCTTAAATAAATAGTATTATAATAACCTCTTATTAAATAAACTTAGGTCTAACCCCTTATATATTTAAGCTAATTACTATAATAATAATAATAAGTTAAGCTCTACTCCCTACTAGTTAGTAAGATAGTTAATAATAGTATAGCTAAAACTTAAGATAAGTTATTATAAGCTAATTTAGTAGTAGTAATAGAGTCTATTTAGTAATATTTATAAGAGGTTAAGTAGGGGAATAGCTAATATATAGCTATATAGACCCCTATCAGTATTACTAATAAGGTATTAGTAATACCTAGTATAATATATTAGAAGCTATTACCCCTATTTCTAAAGTTTTTAAATAAGTAGAAGGAATATATTACCTAAGTATAATAAATAAAGCATAAGATTACTATAGATAGGGCGTTCTATACTATAGATATAGAGGTATAATACCTTATTAACTCCTACTTAGATATTATACCCTAGTAAGTAGTCTCTACTTTCTATAAAGCTAGGGGGGGCGGGGGAAAATATAACCCTAAGGATTTTATAGCTTACTTAGATTAGATATATAAGGACCTAAATATCTAGTTATAAGCTATAGCCTAACTATAAACCCTCTAATAAAAAGAAAATAAATCCCTAGTAATCTTCTTATTAAAATTTAAGTAGATACTAGCTAATATAAGTAATATAAACTAGCTTAGTTAAGTCTAGATCTTATTTCTAGAGGCCTCTCTTACCCCTAGGCTAAGGGATTAGCTAATTATTATTAACCTACTAACTAATTATAATAGCTATCTCTTAAAGGTCTAGAGTATTATATAGAAAGTAAAATACTAGAAGGTCTCTAGTAACTACTTAGTAACCTACTAGAGACCTATTACTAAGGATACTAAGGAGGATACTTATATAACTAGAGCTATATATATCTTATAAGTTAAGGAGGTAAGATATTATAACTATTAAAACTCTAGATCCTCCCTAGGTACCTCCCTAGTATAATACTAATAGCTTTAAAAGGGTATAAGAGACCCCTATATTTATTATATTTATAGAGCTAGAGGTTATATTACTTAGCGCTACCCTAATAGGGAGGACTAGCTACCTAGGGTTATAAAAATAAAGACCTTAAAAGAAGAATTAGTATACTATAAGGTTATAAATAACTACTAAGTAGTAACTAACTCTTTAGAAGAAAATAAGGAGTTAGAAAAAGACTAACTCTAGAGCGAAATTAGGCTCTAAAGCTTACTAAGGAGGAGATATCAAGTTAGGAAGAATATAAATAGGAATAACTAGCTAATAATAAGCTTATTATTATTTAAATTAGAGTTAATAAAGGATATCTAGCTTATACCCTAGTAAATATTAAGAGTAATACTTATATAATAATTAACCTTTCCCTAGCTTAATACCTTTACTTTCTATATATTAAGAAGAGATACAAAGTTATAAGGGGATATATACTTAGTAGATTATTACTAAATAACACGCTAGGTATAGTAATATTTAACTTAGAAACGAGTAGTTATACCTAGTATATCTTAATATACATAGTTAATAGCCTAGACCCTAATATCCTCTTAGGGCGCCCTAAAATAGAATAAAACTAGGTTATTTATAATACTATAGCCTACTAAGTATATTATAAGATAGGATAAGTTAGGCTATATCTAAAGGACTAAGAAGAAACGCCCCTTATAAAAGAAATAAGAGCTATAAGGTTCCTTAATATACTCTTATTCTCTATAATTTACTAATACCTAGTAAGATAATAGGGTAAGTACTAAGAAGGTACTATAGAAGTATTAATATAAGCTATTAGCTTAGCTAATATTAAGAAAGCCTTAAACCTAAAACTAAAAGAGAATTAATAATACTATTTACTAAGCTAGGTCTTAAGGGAGTTTCCTAACCTATTTAACCCTAATAAGGCTTACTTATTACCCCCTAGGTAACTAGGGGTAGATTACTAAATTAACCTTATACTAGGATTAGATAGAAGGGAGCTACTACTCCCTTTAAGCCCCCTTTATAGCATATTAAGAGAAGAGCTATTAATATTAAAAAAGATCTTATAAAACCTCTTAAATAAGGGGTTTATTAAGGCTAGTAGCTTACTTACTAAGGTATTAATACTCTTTATAAAGAAGCTAAGTAGGGAAATTTACTTCTATATTAACTATAGGGCCTTTAATATAATTACTAAGAAAGACTACTACCCCCTTCTATTAATCTCTAAGATATTATATTAAGTAAGTATAGCTAAGTAATATATTAAGCTAGATATAATAATAGCTTACTATAAGTTAAGAGTAATAGAGGAGTACTAGGAGAGAACTATATTCTATACCTAATATAGGTTATTTGAGTAAGTAATCTACTTATTTAGCCTAACTAGCGCCCCTACTAGCTTCTAGTAATATATTAATAATACCCTATAGGACTTCCTTAATAACTTTATTATTACTTATATAAATAATATATTAACTTTCTCTAATAAAATAAGGGAAAACTATAAGAGGAAAGTCTAGAAGGTCCTCTAGAGGCTAGTAAATATAAGCCTAAACCTTAACCTTATAAAGTACGAGTTCTTAGTTAATAGGGATAAGTATATAGGGTTTATTATAATAATAAGAGAGGATCTCTCTTATAACCCTAAGAAACTCTAGGAAACTACTAAGTAGTTACCCCCTACCTCTCTAAAGGGGGTCTAGAGCTTCCTAGGGTTTATAAATTATTATAATATATTTATATTAGAATATAGGGATATTATTAAACTATTTATACTACTTACTAGGAAGATAATAATATTCTAATAAGGAGATAACTAAGAATAAGCTTTCTTATAGCTTAAGTAGCTTTTTAATACCTAGCTAATATTCTATTAGTTTAGTTTAGAAGATAAGATTACTATTAAAACTAATTATTTAGGATTTATATTAAGAGGGGTGCTCTTATAAGTTAACCTAGGGCCTGTAGCTACTACATAGTGTCTTTACCTGCTTAAGTGCAACAGACCTTCTAACTCCGCGCCTCCTAATAATACATAGCCTTCGGTCACGTGATCATAACCTAATAACCTTCTAAGTTACTAACTATCTTTCCTAACTATAGCCGCACTTATATAGACCTATAGCCTCACGATCTTTAACTTCATATTAATAATAACGTAGTTTTTAATTATTTAATAGACTATAAAACTATTAACTTTTCCTCTCGCGCAATAGCCGCGCTACTATTAAATACCGCCTCTATTACTACTTCGTCCGCTAGTTATTACTATCTTTATCCTCTTATTTAATCGGGTTAGCTAACGCCTTCGTAGCTATGCTATTATTAGCAACGCTCTCTCTATTAGTTAGCGCAAGCTATACTTACTAATATTCCCCTAATAAGCCTAGGCTGCCTAGGCTACCTCTACCTTAGTAATATAGAGGACCTGCTTAAAGAAAGGCTACTTTATAGGGTATATAATAACTTACTAAACTTCTACTACTAAGTTTACTTATTTAGCTCTAATATTATTATACTTTATAAAATCCCCTATAGGGGTATTAAAGTAAGCCCTCTTAAGGGCTATACTAATAATACGCTCTCTATATATAGCGGAGTAGTTAATAAAGGAGCGGGTTTTATTAATTATACTAAGGCTAAACTCTCTAGCGACCCCCTCTATATTATTTATACTAAAAGGTATGCCTCGCTCGGGCTTAGCGTACTTATATACGGGGTCTAGTACTAATATAGTTAAGGATTTATCGTAGGTTATAGGTATACCTAGGACTTCGTAGATAAGGATAAGGAAGAGGGAGAGGCATAAGGCCCTGCTCGCAGCAGAGCTTCTTATGCTTCTAGCTATAAGAACCTCTTAGGAAAGACCTCTTTAGTTAAGGAGTTACCTCTTATATAGTAGTATTAAGTTCGGAATTACGCTATAGCCCCTTTGTAAAAAGACTATAATAAATTCACCTAGTTCGCAGGTATAATTCGGGAAATACTATATAGGTATTTCAACCTATACCCTCTATTAGTTAAGGAAAATAATATAAGAACCCTATATATTCTTACTACTTATAAGCAAACCCTCTAAATATTACTATATAAAGTTAGACGCGCGCTATACTAGGGCTAATTATATCGGAGCTAAACGGGCTACTAAGGCTCTTATAGCCTAGAAACGCCCTTACTAAACCTTCTAATACGATAAAAGCTACTATATAAAATAACTCCTTAACTTAAAAGGTTAACCTTCTAGTAAGATACTAAAGGTAAATACTACTATATAAGAAGTAACTCCTTAACTAAAGAGGTCTTTCCTAAGAGGTTCTTATAGCTAGAAGTATAAGAAGCTCTATAAGTAGGGCCTTATACCTCTCCCTCTTCCTTATTCTTATCCCTTAACTATATTAGTACTAA
>JAVHLU010000456.1:0-58802 GCA_036785755.1 Colletotrichum ledebouriae
CTATTATCTAACTTATACTAGTACTAGCCCCTAGTAGTAACCTATTTAACTGCTAAGATAACTACTAAGGCCTAGTTAATATTAAGGAAGATAATAATATTTATTAGCTTAAAGTATATAAGTATTTTAAGATCGAAAGTATTCTTAAGAAATAAACCCTCGGGCGAGAAAAAGTATAATATCTAGTTAAATAGAAAGGTTACTTACTAATATATATTATTTAGATCGATAAAGATACTATAAATATAGATAAACTTATTATTATATTTAAAAGTAAGGAATAAAAGATAGAATAGCTCTATAGATAAGCATAAGCTCAAAGACCTATCTAATAGGGCGTTAAACTAGTATTAGAGCTTAGTAAAAGACTACTAAGGCGCTTAAGAGGAAGGCCTTATAAGAACCTAGGGGAATAATATAATATATATTATAAATAAGGAATACGCTACTTAAAGCGCCTTAAATAGATAAGTAGATTATAAAGAGTATTATAACTAAGACCTTATTATAAAATAAAGACATTTAGCGCGCTTAGTATATCTAAGAACTTCACTCTAATAATAGCGATATTTATATCTATACTATTAGTAAAGATAACTACGCTTATTATACCTTCCCTCTCGAACTCCTTCTACCCTTAGCACTATAAGAACCTTTATAAATATAACTACCCTCCTCGCTAGAAGGTCGACCCCTACTCTTACTTAACTAATAAGAAAAATTAGCGCTTAAGTATATATATATAAAATAAATTTATATTACTAAGTAACCCTACTAGTTATTACTACTACCTTCTCCTACTTAGTATTAAGTATTTTTTTCCTCTACGTATATATTTCGCTAAAGAGCGTTAACGCCTTTAACCCCGTTACTATACTATTATTACTCTTATATATCTTCCTTTATTACTATTATCCTCGTTAGGATATTAAGAAATCTTACTAACGCTCTACGTTATTACGCGCTTAGCGTTACTAGAGTAACCTATATTATATATACCTAGGTATTACTTTACTATAAATAGATAACGCTCTAAATATAAAAACGCTAAGTATATTACCCTTAATTATATTTACTACTACCTACTTAATATTAAGATCCCTTATAGTAAACCTAGATATTATATTTATAACTAAGAAGTCTTTAAGCGCGCCCTTAACTAAGAGACCTAATATTATAAAACTAGTTATAATATTTCTAATACCCTATTTATTATCTACCTAGGTACTAATACTTACTTAGTTACCTAACTACTATCTATAAACCGAATTAAGTTCTACTACTAATTCCCTAATACTATCTTAAATATTAAGCAGCTATCCTTTTATAACGCTATATGAAACTCCCTTAAATATAACCTATACTATACTACTAATATCGCTAATATACTTATTTCTATTAATTCTAGAGAGGCCTTAAGTAGAGATAATAAACCTATTACTACTAAATATAACTAAGCTAATAAAACTATTAACGCTAATTAGCCTAAACTATCCCTTAATACTAGCTAACCTAACTAAGCTACTAATACTACTAAATATGTTAAACCTTAACTATTAACTAATATTATTATAACTAGTATTAGATTAACTCCTATTACTTAGAATAAGACTAATAAGATAGCTACTCCTAAGAAGTAAGCTACTAGTATTAGTACCCCTAATACGACGGATACTATTAAGGCTATTAAGAGAATATAAGCCTATAATAAACGCGTTAGCTATATTACTATACTACTTAATAGATATATAGAGACCTAGATCGCCCTAACTATAGCGCTCTCCGAGGGTTATATTACTAATACTAGCGCTATTACCCTTAACTTAGGCTAATTTATTAAGTTAGCTACTAACGAGTTTAAGCTTATTATAGTAACTATTCCCTAGGGACTAATATAAGAGAGCCTAGGCTTCCTTAGCCTAGAATAATACCTTACTACTAGGTCTTCTACTAAGTATATAGTATTAGCTACTAGCCTAGAGGATCGCCCTAATATTAATCCTTCCTCTAATATTAGCCCCTTTAATACTATTAATACGCCTAGCTCTGCTAAGACGCCTAACGCTACTACTAGTATTAAAAAGATCGTTATTATAAACTAATAATCCTATACTTATATCGCTAGCCTCTATTGCCTTACCCGTTCCTATATAAAGTTCCTAACTACTTAAGAGGTAATTAATATATACCTTTAGCACCTCTATTTCTTTAATGCTACTAACCTTATAGCTGCTCGCTATACTAAACGGCTTACCCTATATATACTTATCTAGAATAGCGCGATTATCCCTAGTCTATATATATATATCTACGCCCTTAACTTATTTATAACTAAATAAATTATAAGTAACTTAGAGTTTAGCGTTATATTACTATTCTTTATTATTAAGTAGATACTATAATACGAGTTTCCTAGTATATATACTAAGGATAATACTTACGTTAGTTAAGCTATAGTTAATAGTAACGACTCGAGCGCTATCTATACTCTCTTAGCCCTTAGTAACCCTAAAGCTATAGATATAGCTAACTTTTAGTATAAATATACTACTAACTTTTAAGGCCTTCGCGCTAATATCGCCTCCCTCGCTACTTTAATCGCTATAATTAAAAATAATAATATTACTAAGGCATACCCTAAGGTTAGTAATAAATCTCGCTACTTATTCCTAGAGTAATATAAGGATAATAACTAACTAGCTACTACTTATAGTATTAGTATTAACTAACTCCTAGTTATAGCTAAAGAGATTATTAATAACGAGGACGAGGACTATTCTAACCTCTTAAAGATAACTAATACTACGCCTAAGACTCCCTTAGCCTAAAGCAGGATATAATTAAAAACGTATAGAATAGAAAGGAAGTAAGGTTATATATAGTTACTTATATATAATAGTATAGCTCTACTTACTAATATATTACTATAATAAGAGGTATAAATCAAATTTCATACTATATATCGTAGTTAATGCCTTTTTTCTTCTTATATAGGTAATTAATATTCAATATACTTAGCGTAGTTGTCCCGCCTAAGGGCGTCTAATATATTTAACGCGTTAAATATACCTAAACACGTTAGCCCTTATAAAAGGGCTTATCGCCTTTAAGGAAAAAACCTTCGAAATTCATAGTAATTTTTTCACCTATAATTTTCGCCCACTTCGTGGACCGTACCATAGAGTGTTAAGCACTTTTTAAGGACTTTCTATAATATTAACTAGGATAACTAGGTAATATAGCTTAACCTAGCTTAGTTTATTTATAATAACTCCTATTATAAAGCTACTAAGATATTACCTACTAAACTACTAATAGGATATTCCCCTCGCAGACCTAATAATATTAAACCTTAGTTAAAGGTTTTAGTCCTAGTAGTATATAAAATAATCTATAGCCTATTTACCTAGAGGTTAGCTATTACTAACTTATTTTAGAAGTATAATGAAATATATAATAAGTTCTATAATTAGAGGAGGACCCTTATTATTTTCGCTATAGGAGACCTCGTCCTACTTTTAACTAAAAGTATTAGGTAGAGGCAGCCCTCGCGGAAACTTTCTAATAAATATTTAAGCCTATTTAGGATCTAATAGGTAATTAATAGGGGATAGGAATATAAGCTATAGGTAGATAAAAAATACTAAATCTATAATATATTTATACTTATATAATTAGAACGCTTTTTTAGCTTAGCTATTTTACTATAAGATATCCTAATTAATAATAACGATAATATCTATATAATAGACTATATCGTTACCTATAGGGGCCCTAGATATAACTATTAGTATCTTATTAAATAGAAGGGCTATAGTGAACTAGATAATTCGTAGGAGCTATAATAGAACGTATTAATAGACTTATAAAGTAATTATAAAGCCTAATTATCAATAGAAGTATTATAATCGCTATATAATTTAATAGATAACTTAATAAGTAACTAGTAGTTAGGTAGAAATAGGGTATACTAGCTAGGTATTTTAATTTAATAGCCTAAAGGCCCCTAATAAGGCGAAAAGAGGTTAGAAAAATACCTAAAGGTAATTAACTACTACCTAGAGGTTATTAGTAGCTTACTAAAGGCGCTCCTAAAAATTTTAAGTCTACTAGGCGCTAGTACTCTAAGTATTATTATTATTATTATTATCTCTCCTTATAATAGATATAGTAGCTAAAGCTTTATAATTCTACTTTAAGTTAGAAATAATAACTAGCAAAGTACTAGAGAGGTACTAATAGGGCTTAAATAAACTTTTAACTTTATTATAGGAGTTAAGTAACTCCTTAGCGCGCTTAGCTTATACCTCTTATATTACTAGCTATTTTTATACTAGCTACTCTATTATAATATAATAATAAGTAAGCTCCTTATATTACTTATATAATAACTTAGTTAACTTCTTAGCCTCCTTAGCGAGGTATTACTAGTAAGTAATAGCCTCCTCTAAAGCACCTACTTAGTAATCCTCTAATTCTATAGAGATCTCTACTTCCTTAGCTTTATACTTCTTAAGTATAATATTAGCCTCGTTCTTCTTAGCTTAAAGGGCCTTCTTAACTCTAAGCTAAGTAGTAAGGATCTCCTCCTATATATAATTAGAAACTAATAGTAAAGTACTAGGAAGGTATTAGATAACTTACCTTATTCTTATTATACTACGCCTAAATATTAAGCTTAGAATCGCCCTTATTTATTAGGCGCTTAAGCTTATTAATAGTGCTTATTATATAATATATAGGCTATAGGGAGTTAGTAGCTAATAGGTAGAAAATAATAAGTATAACTTATATTAATATAGGCCTTTCTATTACTTATTTTAATATAATACTTATATTTAGTAGAGGCGCTTAAAGAAATAAATAATTAGTAATAAACCTATAGATTAGTAAGTAATTTAGAGCCTAAAGCTAGTAAAGTACTAGATAAGTACTAGCTAAGTACTAGCTAAGGGCTATATACTTACTTTTACTCTTAAAGTATATAATTAAGCTTATAAGGAGCTTAAGCTTAGTATCTATATCTATAGGTAGCTCCTACTTCGCTTATACTAAGAGGTAGTAGTAATAAGAGCATACTTAGAGCTTACTTATTATAAGGATACTAGTAATATCTAGCGTAGTAGTAAGGTAGGGGGTAGCGTTAGTAGCGTTAGTAGTAGAGGATAATATAATAATAAATTCGTTATATAGTAATTAAGATAAAGTTATTAGTAGGGGAGTAGGAGGCTAATAGCAAGTTATTAGTAATATTAATATTATAAATCTAAAGAAATAAGAAAAGGAGATTTTAATAGGGTGAAATTTTAAATAATATTTATATATTTTTAACTTAATATTAAAACTAGGCTTTTATATAGCTAAAAGGAGGATAATCTCTAGATTATTATATTATTTAGCTTTAGCTAACTTTACTAAGTATAGGGAGGTATTAGATAACTACTAGATAACTACTAGTAGCCCCCTATATTATAATAAAAGCCTTCTTTATCCCTAAAGGGAGAATATCTTTATTACTCTTATAAAGGTATTAAAATATAATAATAAATAGAAAATATAATAATTATAAGAGCTAATTTAAAGTAATTAAAATAAGCCTAAATAAGGGTATATTTTAATATAGCCTTATAAAGGAAGGAATAACCCTTATAAGGGAACTTAGCTATAGCTATCTAAATAACTACTAAGTAATCCTAGACTTATCTAATAAAGCTATAAGAGTAGTTAGAATATAAGTATACCCTATTACTAACTTATTACTCCTCTAAGCTATAAAGTCCCTTATTACCTAGGTATAAGAGCTATAAGGGTAGCTAGGGTAGAGAATAAGTACCTTATTATTAGTTAATTACTCCTCTAAATAACCTAGCTATTTAAAGAAGAGTTATATAACTAGAATAAGGGATACTAAACTCTAGACCTATAGAAACTAAGAGGTTATAAAGTCCTATAGGGAGGTATTATATACCTTCTAGATAACTATAAAGTAGATTAATTTAAAGGTAGACTAGTTTAGAGGGGGGGGATCGTATTATAAGCTAGGATAATATTATAAGGAAAAGGGCTTAGTAGGCTAAGTTAGGGAAGTCTATAGGAGTTAGAGCTATAAGGAGGTACTAAGTAACCCCTAGATAAGTCCTCTAGCCTTTATCTAATAGTTAGAGGGCTAGAGAAGAATATTTAACCTTAGATATACCTAACTATACTAACTCTATTACTCTACACTGCACTAGTTTGTGATAGCGACCCTCTTCCGAGTTCTCGCCTAGTACGGCTTATACCGACTATTCACTAAAGCTTCTTCTTCCGGACTTGCTTAATGCCCATATGCATCTCAACGAGCCTGGCCGTATAGGATAGGAAGGTTTCTAGACAGGTTGTAGGGCGGCGGCATCTAGCGGTATCACCACGCTAATTGATATGCCTCTCAACTCCCTGCCCACTACCACCATAGTTAAGAACCTGCTCGTCAAAGCCAGAGCTGCAGATAGCTAGTGCTAGGTTGACGTCAGCTTTCATGGCGGTCTCATTCCCAACAACACAGCATCTCAAGCCTATCATTAATGCCGGCGCGCGCTCATTCAAGGGTTTCCTCATTAAGAGCGGCGTCAACGAGTTTCCCGCTATCGGTCCCAATAATATCGAGGCAGTCATGCACGCTCTCGCTGGATCGCCTACAACTATCATGTTCCATGTAGAGATAGTACCTCCGAACGTCACCCTCGTCAGCTCCTGGGCTCCTTACACCGGTCCTCTAACCATCTACCAGACGTATCTTGACTCGCGCTCTCCCACGCTGGAGACTTACACCATTAGCCAGATCTTGGCCAAGACCCAGATTGCTCCGTAGTTAGACCTGCATATCGTGCACCTATCTGCAGCTAAGGGCGTTCCGATGCTTTGAGAGGCGCGTGAGCAAAGGATTCATATTGCCGCAGAGACCTGCTTCCACTGCCTTAGTCTCGCCACTAAGGATGCGTCCGAAGGCGACAGCCGCTACAAGTCGGCCCCGCCTGCTCGCGACCTAGCAAACCAAACTTTACTCTGGAATAAGCTGTCGCGAGAGAACGGCGATAGTATCATCAAGACGGTAGTCTCAGACCACTCGCCATGCACCCCTGACCTGAAGCTGATTCCCGAGATCATACCCGTTACCCCGAACAGCCACAAAGGCGAAGACGGCGACTTCCTCAGCGCTTAGGGCTGCGTCAGTAGTCTCGGTCTAGACTTATCTATTCTTTGGACTCAGGCGGAGGCGCAGGGAGTCACTATCAGAGACATTGTGCGCGGGAAGAGCCACCAACACAGCGCGCCAGGTTGGTCTTAAGCAGGAGAAGGGTGACTTAGGCGTCGGGCTCGATAGAGACGTTGCCGTGTTCGAAGATGCTGCCACCTTCCAGCTTAACCCTGATACGATGTTTTTCCGCAACGAAGTCTCGCTATTTGATAGCAAGACACTCCAGGGTACTGTGGGCGAGACTTGGCTGCGCGGCATGAAGATCTTTGACCGCAACACCCGATTTAACGAGGAGCAAGGTCCGGTAGACAGAACTATCCTTGAACCTCGCAGGAGAAAGGCAGTCAGAATGGTATAAATCACATCAAGCACAATGAAATCAGCTTGAGCAGCTTTCAGTTTTATTATATTCGTTTGGAATATCATGGTTCCGCTGGCATTCACTCTAAGTCATTCGCAACGCGGAGATAGCATAACCCATAGTCGCCTACTAAAACCACGCTGCGATCCGACTAGGAAGAACCAATCTCATGTGCCGATTATGGGATACACCTTGCCATACACAGAACTGAATAAGTTATAAGCGGAAGTGGACTCGTCGCAGAAACGTGGTGTATACGAACAAGGATCGCATCCGATACTCTCGTGACTATATCAAAATTCTCAACCTAGGGGAAACTTTCGCGTAGCGTTCAGAGGATAGAAAGAGGAAATCTATTAAATAATACGGGAAGTTCCACTGCTATAACGAGGATACGGAAAGTTCCTTCGTTATACTATATATATATAAAACGTAGAATCCCCTCACCCGAAACTACGGGGAAGGACCTAACGATAATATTAATATATTATATACTATAAACTAAGCCTACTAAATGCTATAATTACAATCTAAATAAAACAGTCGCTAAATAAAGCTATTATTAATTAATAGGGCATTCGCAAACCTATTCTAGGTATGAATAATTATTTATATTAATACTAATACTTCTATTGCTATTTATTTTACTTCTAACCTATATCTACTAAACTAATTAAAATTGAAGCTATTATAATATTAGCTCTACCTAAACTATAAATAGCTATTCTAAATAATAAAGAGGATTAGTCCTTATCGTAATAATGAACTAAACCTATCTTAGTTTTATGTAATATATAAGATTATATCCTTCCTAAGCTATTTAAATAAAAGCTATAAAAGGATTACTTATAGGAACTAATAATTAATCAACCTACTTGTTTAGACTTTTATAAGAAGATAGATCTTATAGTATCAATATTCTTATTAATATAGGGATTAGGATAAAGCTCTATTATATAAAGATTAGGATTAATAGGAATAGTAAGTATATCTCAACTAGTATATAAAAGTGCTATATCTACCCTAGAACTCTTAAGCAAAGATTAAAAAGAGCTTGATGGCCTCTTTATATTATAAAGGTTTTAATATAAGGAGTATATAACCTAAAAGAAATAAAACTCTAAGGTAAGAGAGAAGATCTAAAAAATAATTAAGTTGATTTATAATATTAGATATTTAAGAGACTAACTAAATAGTTACTGATATTAATTAATTATATAAATAGATAAAGACCTAAGAGATTACTAATTTAAATAACTTAAAGGAGTAATATTAAAAATAAGAGGATAATATCTATAGAATATAAGAATATTCCCTTAATATATTTACTACCTACTTACAATTTAATAACTTTATTAAAACTCTAGGATATATACCTTTAAAATCATAAGTACTAATATATATAATATATATTTAGTATTAACTAGAGAAAGGGTTAATTAGCTTCAAGAAGGTTATATATAGTATAAGGGAGTAAATTAGTAAACTCCTAATATTAATAGAGAAGAGTCCCTTAAAAAAAGGATATTATAAGAGGATTATTCCTAATATCCTCCCTATTATTATTAAATAAGCCTTAAAAATAGTAAGGAGATAATAATAAGAAGAAGAATCCCAAGAAGAGGAGTAGGGAGGACGCTATAGACTTAGAGTATATAGCTTATAACATATATAGTGGGATAGGATGAGATAGACCTGGCTGCGCAGCTTTCGAAAAGCCCCCTTAGCGCATAGGCCTATTACAGGAAGACTATAGAGTAGAGCGTAGAGGAGAGGAGCGTAGCAGACTTTAGTATTATTTATATATTATTATAACTAGTACCTTAATAATCCTATACCTCGTTTTCTAGTATTTTCTTAGCGAATCTACGCTTAATTTAAATTATCTCTTTTAATTAGATCTACGAATTATTTTATATATCTTTTAAGTCTGTTTTTAATATTCTTACTTATTTATAGGTAGAGTTATATTATTTATTATCTTTCTAGTTCTTATTAGTTCTAGCCCTTTTTAATAGTATCTAGCGGCGGATTCTTTTACTCTTTTTAATAGCTTTTATAGGCTCCTTAGAGAGTTAGGTGACTTTATTATATCTATACGTTCCCGCTATTAATATATATATATATATATAATTAATCTACTATAAATATAATAATACCTTAAAAATCTTATAAATAACGAATAATAATAATATAATTAATAATAAAACGTACTTTAAAAGAGAAGAACATATTTATAGACTTACCTTAGTTCTAAGGGAATAGTAATAGCTATACTTTCTTATAGAATTAAGATAGGAATAATATAGACCTGAAAATCCTCCCTTTCTCTCTTTTTATACTATTAGTAGGTTCTAGCGAGTATATCCCTTTCCTTACCCCTTATATAACTACTATTATTTAACTAGTAAATTATAGCTAAGGTAGCTAAGATAGCTATATATAATACTAACATAGAGATTAGTAGTCTTACTAAACTAATAAGTATAGTGAGATTAACTAAATTAGTAATTAGAGACTAATAGACCCCTTATTATTATAGCCCTAAGTACTAAGAGCAACGTACTAACCTTTAAGAGATATTAATAAAATAAAGCTATATATTCTTCTAAGATAAGAGCGTTATTAGGAAGACCCTTTTATATTAAGTAATAAGACTTAAAGTAGATCTATAAGATCCTAGAGTAATAGGATCGAGGTTACTAGACCTTTCCTATATTTATTTAGTTATTTAGTTTATATTTTTCCCTCTTTTATGTTACCTAAAGAAGGTTATAACTACTTACTTTATCTTTCTTTTTAGAAGATATTATAATAATAACTTTACCTTATTAACTAGAAGACTTTATTACTTTAACTATATAATATTAACCTTAATATTTATAGACCTATAAGTACTATATCTTCCTCTTTCCTAGCTAATTTAGATACTAGATCCTCTTCTAATAATAGGAAGTAGCCTAAAGAGAGATTCATAAGAGCTTCATTTAGCAAGATATAACCTTATACTATAGGATAGCCAGCTTCTAATAATTATATAAATAGATCTACAATCCTACCTTAGGGATAGGAGTAACGCCCTTAAGTACTCTATATTCCCCTAAAGGAAGTTATATTAATTAGGATATTATAGCCCTTACTAATCTCCTTATAAGATACCTTATTATTATAATAATAACTCCCTATCTAACTAGAGCGCTTAAGTTTATTAGTACTAATATCTTAGACTTTATTACTAACTATGAGAGCTTTTTAAAGCTTTGCTATAAGACTAAGAATAATATAAAGAATAAGGTCTATATATATAGCTCTAGTAATTATTAAGACGTAGTAAAATCTTATATTAGTAAAGCTAAGACCTAGAAGGAAGCTAAGGCGAAACTCCTATATTTATTTAGATTTATAGACCTAAAGTCTTATAAGGACCCTAATAAGGACCTTTAGAACCTCGTTATAGGATCTTATGTTAAGGATAATAACCCTTTCTAGGTAATAGCGTTAATTACTACAATTTAATAGCTTTAATAGAGAGCTATTTAGTATAGAGACCTAGAACTTATTAATACTAAGCTTATTTATATTACTTATTACTACTTTTTAGAGAGAGCTATAAGAGCTATAGCCTAAAGTCTTAGCTACTAGCTTATTAAGTTTATTTTAAAATAATAAGTTATAATAGAAGACGCTTTAATTAGATAGTCTATTACCTACTAGGAACTTTAGTAGTTATCTAGCCTTATTAGGCTTAAACTAATAATAATACTTTAAGTCCCTATAAAGATAATTCTAATAAGATAGAAAGCTAAAAGTAAGGAACTCTCTATAGCCTAGACTACTAGCTTAATTATTAACTCTCTTATAGAAAGCTTTAGAACCCTAAATATTAATAGAGCTAATTATAAGATAGATATCTTTACTCTTATTAAGAGAGTTACTAGCTAAGGAGATAATACTCTTAATTTAGATATTATAAAAGCTATTAAACCTTATAAATAATAATCTTAGGACTATTTATAGACTTAATACTAATAATAATAATGCTTTTATTTATAAGCTAGATATAGAGACTATTAAGGAGAATATTAATAATACTAGGGATTTAAAAGAGGTAGAGTAAGAGGAGGCTATAGAGGCTTTTAATAAGATAAGCTATTATAATATATACCTTTCTAAGCTATAGGAACCTACTAGTTTTATAGCGCTATTAATTATATTATTATTAGCTATATTAAGTATCTCGAGGCTAGCTAGAATAGGGTCTACTACTATATATCGCCCTACTACTTTATTAATACCCTAGATATAAGTACTAGGTTAAGATAGGTATTACTAATAAAAGCTATAGCTATGAAGTAATAAATAGCTAGATAATTTTAAAGTATATCCTAATTAACGAGGATACTTTTATGTACTATATAATTACTATAAGTAAGTTAGTAGAGAAATAGTAGCTCAAGCTTTTAGAGGAGGTCGCGAGGGTTATAAGTTATAATAAGGTATACCCTAAGCTATCTATTAGCTTTATAAACTAATTAAAAGATATTATATAATTATACGACTTTATAGATATTATATTCTTTAGCTTTAAGCTAAAGAACTAGTATATTAACCTAGTAGAAGATATTACTACTATAGAAAGTGGGAAAGCTAGAGGTTATTATATAGAACCTTATAATACTTATTATTACTAGTATTTCTAAATAATAGACCTACCCTTAATTTAAGACCCTACTATTTAAATTACTTAAAGAGTTATAAAGCTAATAGATCATAAGAAAGAAGCTAAAGATATTATATTACTAAACGCCCTTAATAAATAGGTTAAGTAGTAAAAGTAGGATAAATAAGATAAGCCTTAGATTTAATATAGTAATTTGTAAACTAGCTATACTCTTGCCCTAGAGCTATATAACAAGAGAGTAAATAGGAAGGTAGCTATCCCTAAAGCTTTCCTTTATTAGAACTAGCTAGATTAGGATAGAATAGTCTATAACGCTACTAAAGCTATAATTAATAAGTATAAGGATAAGGGTAACTTTAAGGTATAAGAGGTCTTTACTCCTATTAATATAATATTTTAAAACTAATTTAATAAGATAGGAGCTAGTAATAGAGAGCTATAGGAATAGATAGATTAATAGAATAATAATAAGAACTATTCTAAAGGCTAAGCGACTTCTATAGCTATCTCTATAGACTTACCTAAATACTTATAAACTAAGGTAATTTAATTTAATTACTATATAATCGATCCTATCTTTAAAATAGGTATTATAATAGAAGATTAGGATTCTATATTACTTCTACTACTAAGACGTATTACTATCCTCAACTTTATTATAACCTACTAGTAGATTACTATTACCCTTTATAGCCCTATAAGTATACTATTTAGAGGGATTATTCATAATAGCTCTACTATTAACCTTATTAGTAAAAGTTATATTAAGCGCCTAGGCTTATAGAGCGATATAGTTAAGATAAATATAGGGATCCGCAGGATTATAAATAGAGAGCGGAGGACCTAATTTATAAGTATAATTATAAATAATATTTATATTAATAATAATTAGATTCAAGATATTAGCTTTTTTATTTTACCTAAAAATACTTATAATAAGGACCTAGTATTAGGAGCTCCTTTTATCTTAAAGACTTAGATAATACTAAGTTATATATAGAACTAGATTATTAGAGTCCTTTAGTCTAGGAATATTAAGATTAATATCCTATTATTATTCTATATAAGAGATTAAGCTACTCGCTTCTTAGAAATTATTACTAAAATAAATTACTTTATTTCTTCTTAGTATTAATATAGCCTCTTATTTCATAAAGAAGAAGAGAAATAGAGGCTATTACTAATAGACTTAAGATAATAATAAGCTTAGACTTTATAGGAGATAATTAATAAGTTAATAATACTAAGGATAAGGAAGAGCTAGATATAATCCTAGGGAGTAAAAGGGTATATTAGGATATTAAAGTAATTTAATAAGCTTTTAAAAGCTCTTATAACCTATATAATAAAGTTAAATAATAATTAGACCTTAAAAAGAAAGTTATTACTATTTTTAAAGAACTTAGATTATTATTTAATAAAATCCTAGAGATTATAATCTATACTAAAGTTACCCCTAGGCTTAATAAGATCTATAAAGTAATTATACGTATAGGGTATATAGTAAGATATAAAAGCTATAGTATCAATTATTAATACTATATTAATAGACCTAAGAAAAGAATATTAAAGAAGAGGATACCTAGGAGGAAGTATAAGTTAATATATTAGAGAGATATTAATGTTATTATAGCTATGGATACTACTTTCTTCTATAATAATTATAAGCCTATACTAATAATACCTATATTACTAATAAAAGATATTAATATAATATATAAGATAAAAGATTAAAAGATTTAACCTATTAATAACGCTATATTAGATAGCTTAGCCCTAGATAGAGACCTAGAGTAGAAGTTAAATATATAAGTAAAAGCTAAGAGGAATATAATACTAGATCCTAGTACCCTATTTATAAGCTTAGTTATATTAAGGTTCTTAACTATTAAGTAAGAAATAAAGCTTATAAGAGCTTAATAAGAAGCTATCCTAAAGACTATTAATTATTTATAGCTTAAGGAAAAGAAGCTCCTTTTAGCTATTCTTATTATAAGAGAGAAGGCTTTAGCCTAGGAATTCAAGTATTATAGCTCTATATACTATTTTATTATACCTCTATAGATAATTCGAATAGTATTATATAAAGTATAGTAAGTAAAAGGAATCCTAATATTAAGAGGACTAGAGTAGGATATTATTATAATTCTAAAGGATAGACTAAAGAAGGGAATCCATAAGTAAAGTTATATAGCTTATTATAATCTATTATTCCTTATATAAAAGAAAGATCGTAAAATAAGGCTTATTAACTTAGTAACTAAGGTAAATATAGTTATAATATAAGATATAATATTACTCCTTTTAGTAGATAATCTTTTAGAAGACTTCGCTATATAATAACTATTATTGCTACTAGACTTCTTCTTAGGATAAAACTAAGTCCCCCTACACCTTATAAGTAGAGACTTGATAATATTTATATTACCTATTAGATTACTATATATATATATTTTACCTTAAGGGGTAATAAACCTAGTTACTTAATTTATAGAGGTTATAATTAGAATCCTATATAACCTTATCCCTAGCTACTCTAAAGCCTTCCTAAATAATATTACTATTAAAGGACTAACTTTATAATATAATAAAGAAGAGATTGAGTCTTATCTAAGGATTTATAGATTTATTTTAGAATATTTATAGAACATTAATTAACTCCTAGTTAATTTAGAGCTAATAGATTATATAGTAGTAGTAATTAAGTTATAATAAGCCTAGGAAGTAGTAATAATTATTAGCTATATTTATAGTATTAATAGGTATTATCTAGAGAAAGCGAAGATAGTAAAGATCTATAAATAGGCTACTTATACTAATTTAATAAAGTTAAGGGCTTTCCTTAGGATTATAATATTCTATAGATCCTAGGTAAAGGCTTACTCTATTATTATAAAGCTACTTACTAACTTAGTTAAGAAGAATACCTTATTTAGCTAGGAGGAGAAGTAGTAAAAAGCTATAAATACCTTAAAGGTAATACTTATAAAAGCCCTAATGCTTATTCCTATAGACTATAGCCCTATAGGAGGAGATATCTACCTTATAGTTAATACTAGTAATATAAGATAGGGTAGAATCCTAGGATAATTCATTAATAACTAGTATATAGTCTCTCGCTTTAAGAGTAGTACTTAGTTAGAATTAGAGCTATTATATAATATTAGGAAGAAGGAATTATATAATATTCTAAAGGCTTTAAAGATGGTATAGAACTATTTATATAAATAATACTTTATCCTAGAGATAGACGCTTAGATATTAGTTATATACCTTAATAAAGTAGCTATAAACCTCCTAGGAGCCCTTATTATTTATTAGATTATATAGATTTAAATATTAAACTTTAAAGTATAATATAACTATAGTATTTAGAATATAATAGCGGATATCTTATTATAAAAACCCTAGGGACCTTCTAATATTATTAATAAGGAAGCTAAGGGGGAGATTAACTCCTAGATCGATTTATAGATCTTCTTTATAAATATAAAAGCTAGTTCCTTTTTTGATTAAGCTTAATATTATAGTAATAAGTAATATATAGAAGCTATTAGTAATATAATAAATATCTTAGATATACTTCTTAATAATTTATAAACCTATTAAATATACTCTTAACAAATTACTTATTATATAATAATATAGAGACACCCTCTAGGAATTTAATAAGTAAGATATTATAACTTTAAGACTAAGGTATTAAACTATTATATTTAGAACTACTTGCTTTTTACTAGACTAATAAATTAAAAGCTAATTCTAGAATAAGTTATCAAGTATCCTAAGTAAGAGAAGAAGCTAATTATAAAAGCTTATAAAGAGAGTAGTTATTAAGGTAAGTAAGCTATAATAAGGAGACTATCTAATTACTATTTCTAGGCTAGTATATATATAGAGATTAGTAAATCCCTAAAAGGTTACCCTAATTATTAAAAGAGGAGAGCTTAATATATAGATAATATAAGAACCTATAGCTCCTTAAAAGGACTACTCTTTTTAAGGATCTTATTAGATATATAGAGAGTAGGTAAGTAGTATCTTATTAAAATAATGGATTTACTAATAGGATAGCGTAAAGCTTACTAGCTTAAGAGAGTAACCTTAGTTAAGATTGCTAAGTTTATCTAGGAAGGGATTATTTATTACTATAGATTATATAGCAAACTTATTGTTAATAGAGGCCTAGAGAATAAGGATATTATTATTAAGTTTAATAAGAAGTATAGTATAAGAAGGAAGGTAACGTCTATATATAACCTAAGAGCTAATAGAGTAGTTAAAACTAGTTATTAGCTAATTACTTATATATTATTAATATAGACTAGAGGAGAGAGAGATATTAACCCTTAACTATATCTTCCCGCTACCCTATTTATAGACTAATTAAGTATTTATATTTTACCTAGCTTTAGCCCTTTTTATTTATTATGTAGGTTTAAGCTTATTACTCCTATTAAGACCCTAATACTAACTTAAAGGGTTTTTAATCAGGATTTAGTAATAATAATAGAGGACAAGGTTTAAATAGATCTATAAGCCTTCCTATAACTTAATAAGGATAGGAAATAAGCTAAAGGGATAATTAATAATTAGTATAAGAGAACTATAGAATATTATAATAGTTAATATAAGAGGATTATAAGGAAGGGGAGGCTAGAGGTAAATAATTTTATACTAGTATTTAATACTAGGGGTTCTATTAATAAAGTATCTATTAAAAAGCTTAACTATTAATAGTAAGGCCCCTTTTATATCCTATTATAAGCTCTAAATACTCTATTATATTAATTAGTAATATTAATAGGTAATAAGGTTATTAGAAGAATATTTAGTAGGAATTAACTTTATAAATTTATTTAAGCTCTTAAAAGGTATTAAGAACTAAGTAATTTAGATATTTATAGATCTAATTAAGAAAGAAACCTAGTAAAGGTCTTCTTAATACTAAGGAATAAAGAATATATAAATTATATACCTATAGAGAGGAGGAGAAACTTATAGTACTTAGGGAAAGTAATTAAAAAAAAGGGGAGGATTTATTATAATTAGTAATATAATTAAAGTGGTATTTAAAAGGTTTAGAGAAGGTAATTAAAGTTTTAAAAGCGGCCTCTGGCCACTACATAGTGATTTTACCTGCTCAAGTGCAACAGACCTTCTAACTCCGCGCCTCCTAATAATATATAGCCTTCGGTCACGTGATTATAACTTTCCTAACTATAGCTGCACTTATATATACCTATTATACTAGATAGCCTCACGATCTTTAACTTTATATTAATAATAACGTAGTTTTTAATTATTTAAACTATGAAACTATTAACTTTTCCTCTCGCGCACTACCTACGCTACTAATACTATCTCTATTACTATTTCATCCGCTAGCTATACTATTATTAGTAATACTCTCTCTATATTAAAGCAGTTAGCATAAGCTATACTTACTAATATTTAAGCCCTAAGGGGCCTAGGCTACCTCTACCTTAATAGTATAGAGGACCTGCTTAAAGAAGGGCTACTCTATAGGGTATATAATAACCCGCCTAGCTTCTACTACTAAGTCTACTTACTTAGCTATAATATAATAGTAAGTATCCCCTCTAGGGGTATTAATAAGAGCCCTCTTAAGGGCTATATTAATAATATACTTTCTATATATAATAGAGTAGTTAAAGAAGGAGCGGGTTTTATTAATTATATTAATACTAAACTCTTTAGTAAGCTCTTATATATTATTAGTATTAAAAGGTATACCTCGCGCAGGCTTAGCGTTTTTATATATAGGGTTTAGTACTAATATAGTTAAGGGATAAGGATAAGGAAGAGGGAGAGGTATAAGGCCCTGTTTATAGCAGAGCTTCTTATACTTCTAGCTATAAGAACCTCTTAGGAAAGACCTCTTTAGTTAAGGAGTTACCTCTTATATAATAGCGTTTACCTTACTAGAAGGTTAACCTTTTAGGTTAAGAAGTTATCTCATATAGTAGCTTTCGTAGCACCTTTAGTACCTTGCTCGAAGGTCGACCTTTTAAGTTAAGGAGTTATCTTATATAGTAGCTTTTCTAGGCTATAAGAGCCTTAGTAGCCCGTTCGGCTCCGATATAATTAGCCCTAGTGCGGCGTATATCTAACTCTATATAGTAATATTTAGAGGGTTTACTTGCGAGTAGTAGGAACGTATAGGGTTCCTATATTATTTTCCTTAACTAGTAGAGGGTATAGGTTAAAATGCCTATATAGTATTTCCTAAATTATACCTGCGAACTAGGTAAATTTGTTATAGTCTTTTTGCGAAGGGGCGGCGGCGTAATTCCGAGCTCAAAAGTTTTAAAAGCTAAATAATAGCTAGTTATTAAGATTCTTAGGATAATAAAGGAGAAAGAGAAGGAGTATATTAAGATAGAGGATCTAGGGGATATATAAGGTTTCTTTTATTATAACTTATTTTAATTAATAATTTATAAACCTATTCTTATTTTCTTTTCTTTTTATTTCTTAGTTTATAAGATTCTAGGGATAATATTCCTAAACCTTAGGGATAAGGGTAACAGATAGTATTACTAACTCCCTACTTATTTAAATATAACTCCTCGCTACTACTTAATATACTAATAGCTTAAATAACTTTAATATCTATTAGTAATTATAATAGGGTTATTAAGCCTAGGGAAGTATAAGACCCTTAACTTTCTAGTACTAATACTAAAGCCTCTTCTTACTAAATAAATATAAGATTAATACCCTAAAGATAAGAGAGAAGAGGAGAAGGGGAAAGAGGGTATTAAAATCGTAGTTATTAGCCCCTAGGGGGGATATTAGTAAACCCTTCTCCCCCCCCCATCTTAGAAAAAACTATTACTAATTTTATATTATCTACTAGTAAAGAGAAAAAGATGGATACTTCTAAAGGGGATTATATTAAATTTATACCTAGATATATTCTAACTTTAGCTTTATAAACCTATTTATATATTATTTACCTCGATTTATTATTATAACTTAACTAGCTTCTTATTCTCTTTTTTCTTTTACTCCTCCCCTTATATTATATAAATATATCTAGAAATCCTATTTTCTTATTTTAATTTATAATATAAAACCCTATGTAATTAATAATTTCTATAAGGTTAAACTCTAGAGGTAGCTCTATTATAAAAAAGTACTAAGAGTATATAAACCTAGCTTTAGGGAGATATTCCTAGGCTTATTAATAGTATTTATTATAAAAGAGCAAGAAGTTAAACCTAGCTATAGCTATAATTATAATATCTACTAGGATATAGGACTATAGGATCTCTTTAATACTATTAAACTCTCTATTCCTCCTTATCTTATTATTATATTTAATTCTATATTTATAGTATTTATAAATGCTTAGGTTATTATAGGCATAACTCTCTTAGGTTTTATAGAAGAAGTAGTTAGTATAAGGGGTACTTAGTATAGAGATATATTTAAAGTATAATTTATAGATATAGATACTAGTTATAGGGTTCCTAGTAATATAAGCTTACTCTTTATAGTAAATATAGGGTACTATATTATAACTATCTTAGGATTATATAAATAAGCTATATATAGCTACTACGCGCTAAAAGACCTTTATATCTTACAATCTAGCGAGGAAAGTAGCGAAGTATAAATAAAGACTTAATAGTAGAAGTCTCTAAACCCCTTAGTTACCCTAAATATTTATTTAAAGTCCTATCTACGAAGATAAGCCTTCTAGAAAGCTAGCCTTATTATTTTAGTGGTTTTATTAGAGAACATCTATAGTATTAAAGCTACTTCTTAGTATTTACTACTAGGGATATTAAGTTAACGCTAAATAAGGCTTATAAGTTAACGCTAAATAAGGCTTATAGGTACTTAAGAATTATAATTATTAGCTAGAAGGTATAGGGATAATAATAAAAAGGAAAGGAATACCTAAGGTTAGTTATTAGAATATTAGATAAAAAGAGGTATATTATTCTTCTTTATTTTAAGTATAGGGATATTAGAACTAAGGACCTAGAGGGCTATTACTAATAGAAGATAATAAGAGTAAGGCTAATTAGTTTTTTTAATACCTAAGACAAGGAAGTTATAGTTAGCTATAATAAGAAGATATAAGTAATAGATATAAGAGAGAAAGTATAAAGGAGTTAAATAAAGATTAAAATAGCTAGGCAAAAGTAATTATTATAAGAGGAAAAGTTAATAATAGAGGATAGAGGAGGATATTTATTAAACTTATAACTAGGCTACTCGTTTCAATAGCTATTACTAACTATTATTTCCTTTATTCTTTCCTTAGATATAAGGACCCTAATTTACTATTCTATTTATTATAGGTTTTTTATCCTAAGTTTATTTTACTTTATTAAGGCTAAGATGGGTAAGGGAGGAGAGTTAATTATTCTTTTTATAAGCTACTAATAAATTACTATATTATTAAAGTAATTAGTAAATATTAAAACGCACCCCTAACTCTTTAAATCCTCTAGTTTCTCTATCTCTTATATATATATTATTTACTTAATTATATAATATTAACTACTATATTATAGCTCTTTCCTTCTTTTAGATTATTACTTCTATTTAGCTTTTTAGGTTATAAATTACTTCTATATACCTTATATTAACCTTTCTTCTAATATATTATAATAGGGAAAGTTATCTCTTATAATAATTGTAAGAATAGGTATATAGGTAGCAAAAGGGGCGGTAAAACAGCCTGAATAATAGATATTAATAGGCTGAGTAATATGGTGATGAAAGCTGATAGATTTGAGCATAAGGAGGTATTTTCCCTGGAATTAATTGATAGTATTAATGATCTTATTATTGATGTTATTGTTGATATTGTTTCTAAGTTATAAATCCTACCCTCACGAAGTGAGGGGTAAGATATTCTGAAACGTAACTGCAAAGCGGTAGCTTATTAAGCAGAAATCGCGCTCAGATCACTATGTGGTCCGTGCGTAACTTCTGTACATTTGTAGCCATAAAGCTAAGGATTATAAATATATATATATATATATGAGGTTATTGCTATTATTAGAATTTATATAGATTTTTAAAGTCTTTATTCTATGAAGGAAATACTTTTATAGTTATTACTTTATGTTTTATAGTTATTAAAGTATTATCAAAGAGATATTATATGGGTATATAACTATATATACTATAGTTATTTATTAAGGTTTGTATCAACCTTATAAGATTATTATAAAGTCTTTAAGATATACCTTCGGTATTCTAACAATAATAAAGCGTTAGATATATAGATCTAGAATGTTAAGATCCTTAAACCTTCTAATCCTTAAAATTAGGCTTTTAATAGAGCTTATACCTAATAAACTAAGTATAAGTAGGTTTTAAGTATAGGAATAAAATAATAGAGATATCCTAGGCTTTAGACCTCCTAATAAGCTTAGTTACTAACCTTAGCTAATTAAATATAGGATATACCCTCTACTTAGGAAGGATAATATGCTTAGTTAGATAGACCTGTTTAATGTAGTATTAAACTATATCCTTATTAAGTATTAGAATAAGATCTTAGAAGTATTAAAGAAGATAATTTACTCTTTATACTTATAATAAGTTATAGCTAGTATATTTAATACTATTAGTATACTTAGAATAGTAATTCTAATATATACTAAAGATATCTTAGTAGTTACTTATTACCTTATAAGGCTTATTAAGCCTAGCTAACTACTCTATTTTAAGATAATTAGAGGTATAGAAGATAACTTTAAAGATAGAGATATAAGGGATACTATAGTTACCTGAATTAAAGCTAAGTCCCCTAATATACTCCCTATTTATCTATAAGTACTTAAGTCTACTAAAGTAGTTATTATAAGTCGACTAATTAATTTATAAGATAGGAGGGCCTCTGGCTACTGCATAGTGATTTTACCTGCTTAAGTGCAATAGACCTTCTAGCTCCGCGCCTCCTAATAATATATAGCCTTCGGTCACGTGATCGTAACTCTCCTAACTATAGCTATACTTATATATACCTATAGCCTCACGATCTTTAACTTTATATTAATAATAACGTGGTTTTTAATTATTTAATAGACTACGAAACTATTGACTTTTCCTCTCGCGCACTACCTGCGCTACTAATACCGCCTCTATCACCGCTTTATCCGCTAGAAGTCGTTACTATCTTTATAGTCCTCTTATTTAATCGGGTTAGCTAACGCCTTCGCTATGCCGTCGTTAGTAACGCTCTCTCTATTTAGCGCAAGCTATACTTACTAACGTTCGCTACCTAGGCTACCTCTACCTTAGCAATACAGAGGACCTGCTTAAAGAAGGGCTACTCTATAGGGTATATAATAACTTACTAAACTTCCGCTACTAAGTTTACTTACTTAGCTCTAATACTATTATACCTTATAGAGTCCCCTATAGGGGTATTAAGGTAAGCCTTCTTAAGAGGTATACTAATAATACGCTCTCTATATATAGCGGAGTAGTTAATAAAGGAGCGGGTTTTATTAATTATATTAAGGCTAAACTCTCTAGCAATCCCCTCTATATTATTTATATTAAAGGGCGTACCTTACTTAGGCTTAGCGTATTTATATATAGGGTTTAGTACTAATATAATTAAGGGATAAGGATAAGGATAAGGGAGAGGTATAAGGCCCTCTTTATAGTAGTAGAGCTTCTTATACTTCTAGCTATAAGAACCTCTTAGGAAAGACCTCTCTAGTTAAGGAGTTACCTCTTATATAGTAGTATTTACCTTTAGTACCTTGCTAGAAGGTTAACCTTTTAGGTTAAGGAGTTATCTTATATAGTAGCTTTTATAGCACCTTGCTAGAAGGTTTAGCGAGGGCGTTTCTAGGCTATAAGAGCCTTAGTAGCCCGTTTAGCTCTAATATAATTAGCCCTAGTGCAGCGCGCGTCTAACTTTATATAGTAATATTTAGAGGGTTTACTTATAAGTAGTAGGAACATATAGGGTTCCTATATTATTTTCCTTAACTAGTAGAGGGTATAGGTTAAAAAATATATATAGTATTTCCCGAATTATACCTGCGAACTAGGTGAATTTATTATAGTCTTTTTGCAAAGGGGCTACGGCGTAATTCCGAGCTTAATAAGATAGGAGAAACTAGTTTTATAATAATTAGTAATTAAGAAGAGGAGCTAAAGGATAATTATAAACTCTAATACTTATTACTAGGAGCTTTGTACTAAGATATAAAGCTAAGGAAGTTTTAATAAGATAACTATATCTAATTAAACTTTAATATATAGACCCTCTATTATAAACCTCTAGTTTATATTTTATTAATTAGCTTAGGCTTTTTATATAAATTAGAAGCTTAGTATTACTAAAATAGCTTATTAAGATAGGATATTAAGCTTAGATTGATTACTTATTAATAGCTTTTATTAATAAAATACCTCCTAAAAGATATTAGACCTAATTAAGAGTAAATAGACTTCTATATAATTAATTCTTTAAGTTAAGAGATAAAGATAATATGAAAAAGATAGCTTAAGAAGATATTAAATTTTAAGTAGCAAAGTATACCCCTTAATTTATAGACCTAGGGGTTTCTTCTCTAAATAGGATAGATATTAACGTACTAGTATTTAAAGATATTAATTTATAAACTAATTTAATAATCCTTATTAATATAAAAGAGCTAGATAGGAAGGAAGGTTTATTAAAAGAACTGAATATTAAGAATATAGGAAGAAGGAATAACTATAAGAAGTAAAAAAAGGATTATAACTTATAATAATTAGCTAACTTTATAAAGTATCTTAATTACCCTAGGTTTAAAAAACTATTTATATTACCCTACTTAGCCCTTATTACTTTAAAAGATATTATATTTAACCTTTTTAATACCTTAGTGATATTTAATATTATAAGACCTAAAAGAACCCTATACTAAATAAAGATAAGCCTATACTAGTAGTCCTATAATATATATAATAGAGCTAAGAGTTTATAAATAACTTAATAACTTAATATAAAAGAGGGTTACTTATTATAACTTTAGCTAAGGTGGAATATTTATTAAACCTCTATAATATATAAGGGAAGCTTATAAGATAAGAAAACTTAGATAATTTAGAGGTTATAGCCCTTTTTAAGTTTATAATTCAGAGCTACCCTTATAATATTTATACTCTAATTAATAAAGTAGCTTAGTAACTTAGGAAAGAGATTAATAAGGCTTCTAAAGAGGTTAAAAAGGTAAAGGTAATAAACCTTTAGGATACTACTAGGGCTTTCCTTTTACGAAATTATAATAATTATTACCAGGTTATAATCTTTATAAACTAGTTCACTAGCTACTACTTCTATTATAACTCTATATAGGATTAGAATAGTAATTAGCGCTTTATTAAAGCTATATAGGACCTTAATACGTGGTATTATAAGATAGGTACTCCTTAATAACTCTAAAAGCTCCTATTAATTAATATCTATATAGTTAATTTAGTTTAGTAGAGGGATAGATTTATATATAGCCTCTAGTATATTAAATAGGCTAGAGCTCTAATTTAAAAAGCTATTACTATATTTTAACAATATAACCTTAAGCGATAGTATATTATTTACTAACTCCGAGATCCCCTTAGTTAGCTAATCTATATCTATAATTACCATACTATTCTATAACTTAACTATTAATAATAATATAGCTCTATAAAATACCCTATTAAGCTAAGAAGACTTAAAGAAAGTATACTTCTTCCCTCTACGCCCTCTTACTCCTTTACCTATAAATAGTAATATAGTAGACTTTAGAAATAATAATAATGTTACGCTATCTCTTATAGTAGATATTCCTCGATCTATTTATAAATTATTAATATTATCTAGATCTACTTTATTTAAAATACTAAATAATAAGCTTGAATACCTTGTATATTAGCTTTAGTTATAAGTTTTATAGATACTAAGTTATAGTATAACTATTAAGCAATACCTAAGAACTATACTTATAGATATACTATTTTATCCTAAGTAACCTAATCCTTTAAATACGTATAACTATAGTTATATAGACTATATCTAGTAGAGGGTTAATTAGTAGGATTAGATTAAGTAGAATATACCTAAAGGAGTATATTATTATAACGTTTTATACTTAGTATAATAAGGCAGGTAGTTTTAGCTATACTAAGGGTTAGAGTAGGATAAGGAGTATAATAAAGAGGAAGAGGTAATAAGACCTTCGTTAAGATATAATCTATAATAGAAAATAGTTAAACCTAAGGGACCTTCTTAGTAATAAGACTGCTTATTAAGAAGATATTTTTAATAAAAGGGGTTTATAAGTAGAGTTTACTTATTATTTCTATAAAATAGTTTCTTTTATTTTTTAAGACTCTCTTTTATAATATTATAAAGACTCTTAAGTAGATAATTAGAATAAGATAAGATAGACTTAGCTATATAGCTTTTAAAAAGCCCCCTTAGTATATAGGCGTATTATAAGAAGACTATAGAGTAGAGTATAGAGGAGAGGAGCGTAGTAGACTTTAGTATTATTTATATATTATTATAACTAGTACCTTAATAATCCTATACCTCGTTTTCTAGTATTTTCTTAGCAAATCCGCGCCTAGTTTGAATAATCTCTTTTAATTAGATCTGCGAAATATTTTATATATCTTTTAAGTCTACTTTTGATATTCTTATCTATTTATAGGTAGAGTTAGGCCTCTAGCCACTATATAGTGATTTTACCTGGTTAAGTGAAACAGACCTTCTAACTCCGCGCCCCCTATAATATATAGCCTTCGGTCACGTGATTATAACTTTCCTAACTATAGCCGCACTTATATATACCTATTATCTTAGATAGCCTCACGATCTTTAACTTTATATTAATAATAAAGTAGTTTTTAATTATTTAAACTATGAAACTATTAACTTATCCTCTCGCGTACTACCTGTGCTACTAATACCGCCTCTATTACTGCTTCGTCCGCTAGAACTCGTTACTATTTTTATAGTCCTCTTATTCGATTAGGTTAGCTAACGCCTTCGTAGCAGCTATGCTGTTATTAGCAACGCTCTCTCTATTTAGCGCAAGCCGTACTCAGTGATATTCATAGGTTACTTTACCATAATAAGTATTCTATATTAGCTTATAACTTAGAAGCCCTAATAAGCCTAGGCCGCCTAGGCTACCTCTGCTTTAGTAATATAGAGGACCTGCTTAAAGAAGGGCTACTCTATAGGGTATATAATAACCTAATAAACTTCTACTACTAAGTTTACTTACTTAGCTCTAATACTATTATGCTTTATAAAGTCCCCTATAGGGGTATTAAGATAAGCCCTCGTAAGGGCTATACTAATAATACGCTCTCTATATATAATAGAGTAATTAATAAAGGAGCGGGTTTTATTAATTATATTAAGGCTAAACTCTCTAGTAATCCCCTCTATATTATTTATACTAAAGGGCGTGCCTTGCCTAGGCTTAGTATATTTATATATAGGGTTTAGTACTAATATATTAACTCTTGCATCCAGTATGTCGCTCCGTCTTATTGTATGCGATCTTTTGGCTCAATAATATTTGCAGTAAACCAAGACATCCCGGGAAACTCCGATCTTGAAAACTAAACTTTCGATGCCGAGCAGCGTAGAAAAGGTGCGCTGGAATTGCCAGCTTAAAGACTATTTCGAAGAAAACCTGACGCAAACTCCCCTTCCAGGTCGTTGGACTGATACAATCGCGGAAGCTCTCGCCTTCATTCCTCTCCACAACTTCACGTCCGGAGACATCGCAGACAGCCTTCTCTCAAACATCAACAGCAACTCATCACAATATCTTGCGCAAGGCACCGACCCGACAATCGTGGCCGAATTCGAAAGCCAAACTGACCAATTGTTTTCAATGCACCAATATGGCACAACAGCAGCGATGGAACTGCTCTATGTTGACGGGGGCCGCTCTGTAGTAAACATCTTGATGCATCCTCTAAGCAGGGGAACCGTGTCTGTAGCTTCGTCTGACTCGTTCGATCAGCCCATCATTGATCCGCGGTACTGTTACCACCCTTACGACGGCCGAATTCTGGTTGAATCGTTAAAGTTCAACAGAATGTGACTAGCAACTGAGCCGCTCAAAGCCCTGGGTGCAACCGGAAGACTGCCGGGGGTCGCCGTCCAGAGCGACGACGAAATCCTCAAGTTCATCAAAGGAGTGACTTCCACTGAGTATCACTACTCTGGCACCTAAGCGATGCTTCCGGAGGCTCTAGGTGGCGTCCTGGACTCGGAGTTGAAAGTTTATGGTGTTCACAGGCTACGGGTAGTTGATGCCAGTATTATGCCCCTGCTGCCATCTGCGCCTACTCAGGCCGTTGATGGTAGATGCAATCGCGGTGAAGGTAGATATGCCTGCAAATCCGCATTTAATTCTTTTGCTAATTCCTGATGACTGTTTAGGCGGCCGACATGATTCTCACATATTTAAACTGAAGTTGCATAATATTGGACGAAATCTGGAAGCTTGCAGCATTACTTCATCTGACCTCGTAGTCGGTTCTCACAGGGGGTTAATTGAAGGCCGGCCGTACCATTAGTATGGACTCTCATCCGTCGCTCCCAGGTCGGTTTGGTGAGCTGTGACAACCTCTTCCGACGTTCAAGTGTCATCCCAACGAGATCTTAGGATTTCTACGCAGCTCAAAATGGATTTATGTGATCCAACGACTACCTAGTAGACATGTTCTTATGACTCGACCTCCTAGAATGCCTCGAAAAAAGGCACGACTCAACAGTGGTGACACTACCTATTGTTCAGTGTCTATTAGAGGCGTGCTCCTTCACAAGTCACACTCACAACGTCCTGTCTTACCGCTGATATTTCTCATGATTATCAAGGATTGTTTCAGCTCCCTCAGCCAAGGACTAATCGAGCTCACAGATAAATTTTACTCGTAGATTTTGGAGCAGTCACATTAATTAGGCCAATCAATCCAGTTGCCCGTCGAGAACGACGAGGGACTCAAATCCCTGGCACGCATGGCCAACCAACGTCCTCAATATTGCCAACCAGCCACTTCCGTGCATTAGGGCTTACATGTCTGCTCTAGCAATCCGTAAGACGACAGCTGTCAGCGGTTACCCAAACCGCCGCCGTAGGTGCCTAGCCACCAGGTTGGTATTTCACTGCAGGAACCCCATGGGGAGATTGTCAAGAGCCTTCCCGTTGAATTCAAACCAATCCTACCGTCTCTCAGCCTCATGTCGCAATCGCTGGCTTCATGAGACCGGTATCTCAGCGACCACACGTTGATTGACCCGCATCTATCCCTGTCAATATATCGGAGTTAGGGGCCGAAAACATTGAAGATGTCGTCCAATTCGACTGGCCCGGACGACAGCGGAGGCGGTGGGGATAAACAAGTCGAGCTGATCGTGGCCATCGTTGCCTTGATCATCTCCGTTCTCGCATTCATCATTGCAATTTTCCAGGCCCTCCAGCAATATTACGCGTCAGCAACGGGCTATTCCAACTGCACTCCTAACGTCATGGGGGACTGGGCACAATTTACCCGTCGCATATTCAAATGGTATGAGTTCAGGTTCGAAGTCGAATTCGAAACCCCTGTGATCTTTGTCGCTCCTCCGACCAATCCTCGAGGACCGCTCGGAGAACATGAGAAGAAGAGCATCACCTACATGGTCGGCACACCGGAAAGTTACACAAAGACGTACACATGGGATCAGGATCAGTATAATCAGGTTGATAAGAGCCTGCGAGCCGGAGACACTCGCCAAGCTATTTACACTGCCGACAACGAACGTGCTCATTGGCAAGGACTGCTGATGGCGATCCAACGCATGGAGGAGGAGTCTCGGACATGGCAGGACAACGAATACTTCGGTCATACGCCGCAGTGGCAGGGACGGACGCCCTGTCATCCGGAACCATCTAGCACCCTTGTTCCACACAGTCTTGCCGTCGGCATGCAAAGGAAGAAGAAGTCCTCGGACAGTATGCCTGATAGTAGGAAGAAGCCGTACGCCACGACAACAATCTCGCATTTGGTGGAAATTACAGCCATGCTTGGGATCTACTGGAAATAATTCAATCGCAACGAAGACCGGTATCGCGCTCAAGGCAACGGCTTCATGATTACTGGCTATGATGTGGATGATCTGGGCATTGTGTTCACATTCCAAAAGACCGGACCGACTTGGTTTCACGAGAATCGCGTCGTACCTCACAATAGCGTCAAAGAACTCTGTTTCGGTTACTGCCCCACGATCTTTCGCCAGCCAAACAACGACAACTACAAATATGCAGACGAACCCAAAGATATTGGGACGCTTCAATTAGGAAGCCTTTCGGCCATCGCGGAAACTCTCGTCGTCATCGGCTGCAACACCAACACCGTCAACTTCTTCCGTAAGCCCGCTCCAGACACGAGACATAGTCATCTCTTCCCCAGTGAGTTGTTCCTGAAGTTCAGTGTCCGAAACACGCTCGGTAACTGACCCGTTCTTAGTTGCTTTTGAGCTTCTTGGCATGACTGGGATTGTCTTCCAGATTCCTGGCACCGCTTTCAGGATGCTTCCCAACCCAACTATCTGGCATTGGGATCGGAAGTCTTTCTCCTTGCGCACCCTACTAGAGGATTTGACTCACGGCATGCAAGAGACTACTTCTGGAGACCCCATGTTCAACGAGATATCGAGCCCATGCGTTTCCACCATACACAAGGAAGCAGCCAAAATCGAGGACAAGTTCGCAGAGCTCGAAGCACGTGATGGTCCCGAGGCGGTTCTGAGACGCACTAGAAACGTAGAAGAGAGGATCTACTCCAACGATCTCGTCATGGCGCTTCACTCAGCTATTTTCAAATGCGACGCATATCTTAAAGCCCAAGAAAGGATGGCATTGGTTCAAAATGTCGTCCGCGTTCATTTTCAAGAAGTTCTTCGCATTCTCAACGACAAAGACGGAGAGTACAAAATAGTCACAGTTACTCCAGACAATAGTGGCAAAGACAAACAGGGAGGTATCCACGAGCGCATTGTGCCTGGAGTATCACCAGTCCCGAAGTTGATTGAGGACGACGCCGAGATTGAGAAAGAGATATCTCTCCTTCAAAAGTTGGACTCTGCGTCCTCCAGTGAAAGACACACGGTCTTGGTAGAGATTTACCTGCTGTTCGTTCGGAAGAGGGTCATTGAGATCGTATGTCGTCATCTGAAGCACGAAATGCTTCTGTCGTGATGCGTATATAAGCCGCAATTGCACTATCGCAATTATGGTTCCACTTTTGCGGCTTATCCTATTCGCTATAGTTATAAGCCTAGCTCTATACTACCCTAACTATATACTAGAATAGTTTGAGTACGTCTTTTAGGCTTATATAATCCCTACCCTAGGGGTTCGAGTCCCCTACCTTAGCGTTATAGGTTCGAGTCTCCTACCTCAGCGTTATAGGTTTAAATCCTAGCAGCTTAACTACCTAGACTTTAGCAAGATATACCTAATTAGAAGGTTAAAAGTGTTGCAGTTCCGCGCTTATTAGGGCGAAACTAAGGGGGTATGTCGTGATGCGTATATAGTATATAAGCCGCAATTATACTATCGCAATTGTGGTTCCACTTTTGCAGCTTATCCTATTCGCCACAGCTTCGCAGGGAACGCGGTCCGAGATCCGTCGCCTCGGAGGCATCTGTCGAGAATCTACCTCGGGATCAGGAACAACAAATCAACGACATCTGGTGCATGCTGATGCTTCGCATGATCTGTTGGTTGATATTGCATGACTTTCATGCGAAAGATATCCAGGTCGAGAAAAGCGAGGTGTTCGGGAGTCGTTTGCCAGTGTACATCACGTAGGCACCATGAGTGTACGGTGGTAACCCCACTCAGACGTAATGCTATTATGATTAAGGATATATACAATGAGATATTGAAATCCTGAAATATTCTACCCAATATAGAGTACTGGTGTCATGTATGAAGTGTAATTATAGTTCATGTCGAGAGCTGGAGTCACAGTCACCCATGGCTAAGACTCAATTTGCTGTACTAATGCCTCTTCGTACATTAATGCTTCTTTACGCCAACTTGACTGCCAAAGTTCTACTTGTGTGCTCCATTCGAACCATTCTCCCGCTTCTCTAGCTCTCCTCTCACACTAGTCAAGATGTACCGACCGTAATCGATAGCATCGTTTAGGTTGTCGTACCCGCGAATGGAAATCAACTCTGCACCGAGGTCGACATAATCCAAGATAGAGTCAACAGCGGTCTGATAGGATCCGACAAGCGCCGTTGATGCTCCCCGTGCATTGGTGGCAGTGACGGTAGGGTACCACAAGGCGCGATCTTGCACCTCGCCACGCTTCGCAATGTCCAGCAGGCGCTGAGAGCCAACGTTCTGGGGTTGCCCCGCGCTGGGGTCTTGCCCGTTCTTGCCCTGGCCGGCGGCGATGTTGCCTTTGAGGGCATCCAGAGTACGATGAGCCTTCGCCCAGGCAAGATCATCCGTCTCGGCGACAATGGGACGGAAGGTAACCCAGATGCGGGGCCGGTCCTTGCGGCTGGCCTTCTCTGCCTCGCCATAGATGCGGTCGATCTGGTCCTTGGTCTCCTTCAAAGGCTCCCCCCAAAGACCGAAGATGTCGGCGAGAGAGCCACCAATGCGGTATGCTTCGTCAGAGGAGCCACCAACGGAAACAGGAATGGTACCTTTCGTAGGTCGCACCTTATTTGAGAAGTTTTTGAAGGTGTAGTACTTGCTTTCCCAGTCAAAGGGCTTGTCGGATTCCCACGCTCGGCGCAGGATCTTGATGTAGTCTTCCAAACGGCCATAGCGCTCGTCTTTGGACAGAAAGTCACCTTCCTTGGCCTGTTCGGCATCGCTACCGCCGGCAATGAAGTGAACAACGACGCGGCCCTTGCTGAGTTGATCGAGAGTTGCAAGAGCCTTGGCGGCAACGGTAGGGTAAAGGGTGTTCGGCCTCAAAGCAATGATGACACTGACGTTTTTGGTTACGGCGGCTATAGTTGCGCCGATTGTGAAAGGGTCAAATGAGTCGGACCCGTAGGGAACGAGGGTATAGTTGAAGCCATAGTCGTCCAGAGATCTGGCATAACGAACTAGGAACTCGGGATCAATGCCTGCGCCCGGGATCGGGTTAATCTCTGTCGAGGCATTGGGAAAGGTTACGCTGATGAATTCGGTAGGCATTGCGAATTGATAGTGCTGCGTGTTTGACTACCGTTCGGAATCTTCAAAGGCACCGGTAATAAAAGCGAAGTAAGCCGTGGCCTATATACATCTGTTGTTGGACATGACGACAACTGCAAGATAATCACACCTTACACCCGTAGCCGATTTCGGCAAGGGATTCCCCAGTGGGATACGACCTCGAGACAGTGATCAATCCAGATCCATTTGTATCTTTGAGTAGTGCAAGTTTACGGTAATTTCTTTCGCGATTCGCAGCTTTCGTAAAGCTTGTTGGTGAACATCTCCGGAATCATGTTGCGGCTGCATCGCAGCGTTCAGCGATGGAAGCGGGGACGACCCGGTGAATCGCCGGATCTCGCCGGCAGCCACACGGACAACAAAACAGCTCGTCTACGATTTCTTTTGAGACAGACTTCGGCTTCTGGAGTTTTGCGAGCCCGTGTTCTACCCCGCCTCAGGTTGCCACACACCCACATCTCGGCCAGAAGCGGGCGCGAATCCCTGTTATGATTATGTATCCTTAAGCGGCATCGATTTGTCCGAGTCGGCCACTTATCATGCCACCAACTTATAAATCAAAAGTGAATCGAACAGTAGGTTTCGTTTCTAACTGGTTCATTATTGCGCGTAATATTAACGCCAATTAAACCCCACAAAGCGCCTGCAACGGCCTTTTGAATATGGTAATGTCGAGCTTCATACTTAGCTCAAAACGCACCCGACCACATGCGCGAGATCGAGATCGACCTTTCATTAGTTCAATGCTTATTCCAAATAGAACTCGAGCTCAAGAGTAGTCCCTTTGCATCGGTCCCGAAAGGAAAGCTTTGCTATTCCTGTCCTGAGGTCCTCGGCTGCCGATTCTTGACGAGGCTAGATCTCCCTGAAAACAACGTGAACAGAATATGAATGGCAGTAATTGACCAACTGTTTTGAACAAGCTCTGATTTCGGGGACATGTTGAACCGGAACAGCAGAAATTTAGCAGGCGATAAAATCCATGGAACGCCGAGAACAACTCAGTAAGCTGGGACGATATCATTTGAAAGTCCTCGCGAATATCACTGAAAACCCGATGCCTCCGCCATCCACTGATGATCAGCTACAATCTTATTAAGAAACGTCCTATAGGGCCACATTTATAGTTACTAAAGAGCTTATTCTATTATAACGAGAGTAGCTATAACGTGGGTACTTATAACCACGGGCGGAGGAACGACCCCTAGAAAAAGGTCGCTCTAGAGCTAATATTAGTTATATATTACGCTAGGAATAGGTAATACTAAAGGTATTATAATATACCCCCCTAGATATGGTAGTAGCTATAAAAGCGCCTAACTACGTAATATCCCTTAAAATACCTAAATATAAAGCGTTATATCTATAAATAACTTATTAATAAGCTTATTTATAAAAGAGATAATAAAATAAAGTTATTTATATTAGGTATAAGCGAAGTATAAATAGTTATAGTTTTCTACTTTTATACTAATTGCTATTATTATTATAATACTCTTTATTTATTAACTCTTACTAATAGTAGTAGAATCCGTTATTTCTTATTAGCTTAAGTAGGGTAGCTACTATCGTATCGATTCTAAATAAAATAACCTAGCTACCCTCTTACTTTCTTAACTCTTCCCTATATATAATATAATAACTATATATATATCTAACTTTAGTTCTAATAATAACCCTATTATATGCGCGCGCGCGTGCGCTTATATTACGCAACGATCTTAAAGCTATTATAATATACTAATATATTTATAAATACCTCCTAAAAAGATAACGAGCTAGGCTATAGCCCTTAGGAAGGCGCGCGCTATTAAAAATAAAAATAAAGCTAGGGGTAGAGGGGCGCGCCCTCCTCTCCTAGAGAGTAATAATAAGGTTATATATATATTATTCCTTCCTATTATTAATATATAGTATACTAATATATTATATAATAAGTAAAAAGAAGAAATAGAAGTAACTTATAAAAAGTAGTTCTAAGGGTAAGGGTTTATAGCTTAAGAAGCCCTAGGGTTACCCTCCTAAGTAATTTAAGAGGATAGCTCCTAATAAGTTATAATCTCTTTATTATTATAACTTTACTTTAGAACGTTACTAACCTCGTTATTATTATAATTCCTAAGGAAATAGATAAAGAGGAGGGTATTAATAAGGGCGGTTTAGAGCCCCCTCTTAGCTCTCCTCTCCCTAGTAGAGATATAAAAATAGAGTAAGTACCCCTATCTAATAAGCGCTACTTTTAATATATTTTAAGTAAGCTCTTAGGTATATTAGATAGAAAGTACTCGCTTAATATAGCAGGTAGTATAATTATTATTATAAGGGTAAGATATCTTATTAATAGATAAGCGCCCCTATTACTATTATAGCTTGCTAATATACTAAAGCTAAGACTTTAGATAACTTAATAGTTAGAAAGATAAGGTTCTATACGCGCTTTATTTCTATAACTATTTTCTAATATAACTTATAAACCCTTACTTATTAGAGAGCTACGCCCTATAAGGCTATTATTACTTAGAAAGAGGAGATCGTAGTAATAAATAAGGGTAGTAATAATAAGGGTTTAGGTAGGGCTCCTAAGGTAATAAGTAGTTCTAATATATATAGCGTCGTTGCTCTATCTCTCGCCCTAGTTCTATTTAGAACCCTAGTAGTTAGCGCGGGTATACCTATACCTCGTCTGCTTACTAGCGATATAGCTACTATAGTATACTATATAGTTAATAGTCTTATTAGTATATATTTACTAGAGGTATTATTACTCTTATATAATATCCTAATAGATTAGTACGAGCGAATCGTCTAAGGTTAGGTAGTAGAAAATTAGCGTTTTAAGGCGGCCCTTTAGGGTATATTATATTCTTTTTATTCCTATAAGAGGGACTTTAGGCCAACTAGCTAATAAGCTATAAAGTAATTAAAAGTTAGGCACTACTAGCCCTCCTATACGTATTTAGAGCATCCCTTATTTATTATAATTATTCTCTATATATCTTTTAAATTAAAGAGCGAATAGAAATATTTAAATTTCTTATAATTAAGAACCTTTATAAGACTATTAGGTAGTATATTATTTATTAGTATATATATTATACTAAATAATCCTCTAGCGTATTCTTATTATAGTTATATATTCTAAATATTAATATACTATAGCTTAGTTAAGATCTATTCCTTTTTACTTATTATAAGACGAATTATCTATTAGTTATTATAATAAATCTTCTAGATATTGCTAAGTTTAAGAGCGATATTCCTAAGTAGCTTCTAAAGAGTAATTATCTCCTTAGTAGTATATTTAAGGCTTAGAAGCTCTATTTCTATTATTAATATTATAACTATAGCTTATTAAGTAGCTTTCTACTAGATTAGTCCTCTAAAGAGCGAGATTATATACCCTTAAGATAACCTCTATATCTCCTTATTATCTATAAATAAAGTATTACTTATAATTAGTAATACCTATCTACCCCCTAAGTTACTAAAGCGTATTGCGAGGTAATATATATAATATAAATATTATATAACCTAGTTAGTAGTAATATAATAATGAGGATCGGGGTTCGTTAGGAATCTTAAGAGTAGGGAATATATAAAAGCGATATTAGGTTAGATTATAATAATAATATAGAATATAGAGCTAATCTTCTCTTAGAAACTCTTTACTTCTAATAGTATTATTATTCTTTTACTCTTTAGGAGTAGTAAGTTTAAAAGGGGGGTTACTAGCGCTCTTAAGTTAAGCAAATTAAACTTCTTTATAACCCGCTTAATATATTAGTTATAATAGAAGTATATCTTTTATATAGGTTAGTTATAAATAACTCTAATTCTAAGATAATACTCGAGTAGGCCTTATTCTTTTAACTTATATACTTCCTTTAAGCTAGTAATTACCCTTTATATTACCTCTTTATAGATCTTATAAAGTAGAATAAGGAAGTTATTTATATAGAAAATAACGAGGACCCTCTTCTTAGTTAATTAGAAGAAATATAGGTCTTTATTTATAAGTATAAGGCCTAGGCGCTAAAGGGTTAAGAAGAACTCTTTGTATTAGAGTAGTAGCACGTCCCTTAGCCTATAGAGCGCGTAGCGTAGTTTAATATACTTTCTAAGCTACTTGAAGCTATCTAGTAACTTATAAATAATTAGGTCTTTATTTAGGTCCTAAGAGGCGTTTAGGAACGCGTTAATAACGTCGAATTATTTAACTTCGAGGTTAAATTATATAGTAATTACTATCGCTACCCTAAAGGTATAAGTAGCGAGGGTTATTATATAAGTTTATTTAAGGGGCGATTTCTCTTACTAATCGCCTTAAATATAGATCCTTACTTTATACTAGTCGAGGATATTATCCTTATTAAATTTATAAGTAAATACCTATTTTAAAGGGATTGGACTCTTTATTATTATCTCTCGATTAATTACGCGCTATATCTCTATTTATTATAATTTACCTATTTTAACCTTAGCTACTTCTTTAAAGCGAGTTTAGAGCGCTTATAAGAGGTTTAAATGTTCTTTTTATAAGCGAGGTAGCTTAGTAAGGTTATTAGTAGTAAGACGTTTATAGATTATTATAGTTATATAAGCGGGCTTTATATTATAAATAGTAGTATAAATATAGCTATAAAGCGTATAGTAACCTATATTAGCTTTTAAAAAGGCCTTCTACTAATTAGGTATTGATTGAGCTCGGAATTACGCCGCAGCCCCTTCGCAAAAAGACTATAACAAATTCACCTAGTTCGCAGGTATAATTCGGGAAATATTATATAGGTATTTTAACTAATACCCTCTACTAGTTAAGGAAAATAATATAAGAACCCTATATATTCTTACTACTCGTAAGCAAACCCTCTAAATATCACTATATAAAGTCGGACGCGCGCTATACCGGGGCTAATTATATTAGAGCTAAATAGGCTACTAAGGCTCTTATAGCAAAGCTACTATATAAGATAACTCCTTAACCTAAAAGGTTAGCCTTCTAGTAAGGTGCTAAAGGTAAATACTACTATATAAGAGGTAACTCCTTAACTAGAGAGGTCTTTCCTAAGAGGTTCTTATAGCTAGAGGTATAAGAAGCTCTGCTATAAGCAGGGCCTTATACCTCTCCCTTATCCTTATTCTTATCCCTATAACCTATAATAAATCCTTAACTATATTAGTACTAGACCCTATATATAAATACGCTAAGCCTAAGCGAGGTATACCCTTTAGTATAAATAATATAGAGGGGATCGCTAGAGAGTTTAGCCTTAATATAATTAATAAAACCCGCTCCTTTATTAACTACTCTACTATATATAGAGAGTATATTATTAGTATAGCCCTTAAGAGGGCTTATTTTAATACCCCTATAGGGGACTCTATAAGGTATAATAGTATTAGAGCTAAGTAAGTAAACTTAGTAATAGAAGTTTAGTAGGTCGTTACGCACCCTATAGAGTAGCCCTTCTTCGAGCAGGTCCTCTATATTACTAAGGCAGAGGCAGCCTAGGTAGCGAATATTAGTAAGTACGGCTTGCGCTAAATAGAGAGAGTATTGCTAATAATAGCATAGTTCTAGTAGATAAAGCGGTAATAGAGGCGGTATTTAACGGCGGCGCGGGTAGTATGCGAGAGGAAAAGTTAATAGTTTCGTAGTCTATTAAATAATTAAAAACCACGTTATTATTAATATAAAGTTAAAGATCGTGAGGCTATAGGTATATATAAGTACAGCTATAGTTAGGAGAGTTATAATCACGTGACTAAAGGCTATATATTGTTAGGAGGCGCGGAGTTAGAAGGTCTATTGCACTTAAGCAGGTAAAATCACTATGCAGTAGCCAGAGGCCACTAATTAGGTATAAAAGTCTTAAAAAAGCTAGATACTCGCTCCTGCTCTATATAGTATTAGAGTAAAAACTAGTAACTAGAGCGGGATTTACTTTCTATTATTCCTAGTTATAGGTTACTAAGCAGTAGATTATATAGTTATTAGCTTTAATAAGTTTAGCTATAGCCCTCCTAGTTATATACCTAGTTAGACCTCCGTTTAGTATTAGCCCTCTTATCTCTATCCTAGTATAGCTATACTAGTAGATTTAAGGGCTTCTTATCTAAAGGTTCGTTCTTATTACCCTTACCCGCTTTAGAAACGTATTATAAAGTAGGTAGTAATTTAACTATAATATAGTTCTTAATCCGTTACCCTTTATAATTAACTTCCCTAATAGCTTTATATATATAGTTCGTTTCTAGTATATATATTATACTTACTACTCTATCTATTAGGGCTAAGCTTTTATCTAGCTCTAGTATAGAATTAAGGGATAATAGCTACCCCCCCTTCTAACCTATTTATCCCTTTAGAAGTTTTAGGATTCTTTTATTTAGAGACTTAATTATAAGAACGAGGGTTAATATAGGTAACTATTTAGTTATAAATATTAATATAGCTTTATCCCTATCTATAACGCCTAGGATTAAAATTTCAAAGTTAACTTATAATACGGGCTCTTTAATCTCTTCTACTATCTTATAAATAACGTCTTCTAAAATAGCCTCTTTTATTTTATCCTTTATATAGAAAGTCTATTTATTAAATGTTATATTCTATATAATAATAACTATTTATAACGCGGGGATCTAGACTCTATATAGGTTATAAGCGTTTAAAATATATCTTACTAGGTATTTAATATATCCCCGTAGTACTACCTTAAAGTCTCTCTTATTAATTCCTCTCTCTCGTTCCCTCTTAAGGGGGTATATATAATAGCTATAGGTATATTATTATCCCTAGTAAGGGCGAAGGTCGCGGGTTAGGGTCGCTCTATTATTAAGTTACTACTAGCGAAAGTATTAGTAGAACTACTCCTCTTTAATCTATGGTAGCGAACGCTAGTTATAGCGCTTAAATAGGCTTATATTATAAAGCGTTATTGCTAGTAATACTATCTTAGCCTATAGTTCTATAAGTAAGCTAGCTATAGTACGTATCTTAATTATTTAAGTTATAACTTCCTAACTAGCCCCTTCCCCTCTACTATTTAGTTCTTTTATATATAGAGGGGTTATTTTAACCTCTATTCTTTCTATATAGGTCTAATCCTTATATCCTATATAGCTTATAAGTAAAATTACTAACCCCTTAATATCTTATCTAAATTTATAAATAGAAAGTCCCTTTTATTAAGATACCTATTACTTAAAGGTATATAGAGCGAGTATAACGCTACTATAGGTCTTATTAATATCTAGAAATACGAAGAGCTAACTAGTATATTTATCCTTAATAATAAGGAGCAGTTATTCTACTTAAAGCCTTCGGAGTAGTTAAATAGATCCTACGCAATCCTATAATAAGAGCGTATTACTTTATCTTCTAATATCTATCTTAAAATTACCTCTTTAGTATATATAACTACGTAGTATTAGTACTATAAGTATATTAGGCTTTTAATCCTCACCCCCCGAGTAGTATATACTAGCTACTCTAGAGCCTCGGGGCTAAGGTACCTACTTTAGAAGTACTAGAGCATCGCGTCGTTACTCTAATCTAGTAGTAATATAAAAGAGGTATACTTATATATTATAAGTATTAGGATGGGATAAGATAGACTTAGCTGCGCAACCTTTAGAAAACTCCCTTAGCGCATAGACCTATTATAAGAAAACTATAGAGTAGAGCATAGAAGAGAGGAGCATAGTAGATAAGAAGATAGAGGAGATATTATTATAATTAGTACCTTAATAACCCTATACCTCGTTTTTTAGCGTTTTCTTAGTAAATTAGCGCCTAATTTAGATAATCTCTTTTAATTAGATCTATATATTATTTTATATATCTTTTAAGCTTACTCTTAATATTCTTACCTATTTATAAGTAGAGCTATATTATTTATTATCTTTCTAGTTCCTATTAGTTCTAGCCCTTTCTAATAATACCTAGAGGCAGATTCTTTTACTCTTTTCAATGGCTTTTATAGGCTTCTTAGAGAGTTAGGTGCGTTTACTACGTCTATATATCTCCGCTATTAATATATATATACGTAATTAATCTACGTTAAATGCGATAATAACTTAAGAAATTTATAAGTAATAAATAATAATAATATAAATAATAAAAAACAAAACGTAGTTTAAAGAGAGGAAGATATTTATAGACCTACCTTAGTTCTAAGGGAATAGTAATAGCTATACTTTCTTATAGAATTAAGGTAGGAACAATATAGACCCTATAATCCTCCCTTTCTCTTTTTCTTTATACTATTAGCAGGTTCTAGCGAGTATATTCCTTTCCTTACCCCCTTATATATTATTATAACTATAATTATTTAACTAGCGAGTTATAGCTAATATAGCTAAGATAGCTATATATAATACTAATATAGAGATTAGCAGTCTTACTAAGCTAATAAGTATAGCGAGATTAATTAGATTAGTAACTAGAGACTAATAAACCCCTTACTATTATAGCCCTAAGTACTAAGAGCAACGTGCTAACTTTAGAGAGATATTAATATAGAGAAGCTATAAATTCTTCTAAAATAAGAGCGTTATTAGGAAAACCTTTCTATATTAAGTAATAAGACTTAAAGTAGATTTATAATAGCCTAGGGTATTAATATTAAGGTTACTAGACCTTTCCTATATTTATTTAGTTATTTAGTTTATTTTTTTTCCTTTTTTATTTTATTTAAAGAAAGTTATACCTACTTACTTTATCTTTCTATTTAGAAGATATTATAATAATAACTTTACTTTATTAATTATAATACTTTATTACTTTAACTATATAATATTAACTTCGATATTTATAGACTTATAAGTATTATATCTTCTTCTTCCTTAGCTAACTTAGATACTAGATCCTCTTCTAATTAGGGGAAATAGCTTGAAAGGAGATTTATAGGAGCTTCGTTTAGCGAGATATAACCTCATACTATAGGGTAGCTAGCCTCTAATAATAATATAGATAAGTCTACGAATCCTACTTCTAGGATAGGAGTAACGCCTTTAAGCACTCTATATTCCACTAAAGGAAGTTATACTAATTAGAATATTATAGCCCTTATTAATCTCCTTATAAGACGTCTTATTATTATAATAATAACTCCCTATTTAACTATAGCGCCTAAGTTTATTAGTACTAATATCTCTAACTTTATTACTAACTATAAGAGCCTTTTAAAGCTTTATTATAAGACTAATAAAGATATAAAGAATAAGGTCTATATATATAGCTCTAGCGACTATTAGGATATAGTAAAATCTTATATTAGTAAAGCTAAGACCTAGAAGGAAGCTAAGGAGAGACTTCTATACTAGTTTAGATTTATAGACCTAAAGTCTTATTAAGATCCTAATAAGGACCTTTAGAACCTAGTTATAGGATCTTATATTAAGGATAATAACTCCTCTTAAGTTATAATATTAATTATTACTATTTAATAGCTTTAATAGAGAGCTATTTAGTATAGAGACTTAGAACTTACTAATACTAAGCTTATTTATATTACTTATTGCAATTCTTTAGAGAGGGCTATAAGAGCTATAGCTTAAAGTCTTAGCTACTAGCTTACTAAGGTTATTTTTAAGTAGTAAGTTATAATAGAAAACGCTCTAATTAAATAATCTACTACCTATTAGGAACTTTAATAATTATCTAGCCTTGTTAAGCCTAAACTAATAATAACGCTTTAAGTTCTTATAAAGATAATTCTAATAAGATAGAGGGCTAAAGCTAAGGAACCCTCTATAGCCTAGACTACTAGCTTAATTATTAACTCTCTTATAGAGAACCTTAGGACCTTAAATATTAATAGGGCTAATTATAAAATAGATATCTTAACCCTTATTAAGAGAGTTTCTAGCTAAGGAGATAATACTTTTAATTTAAATACTATAGAAGCTACTAGACCTTATAAATAATAATCTTAGGACTATTTATAGACTTAATACTAATAATAATAATACTTTTACCTATAAGCTAGATATAGAGATTACTAAGGAGGATATTAGTAATACTAGGGATTTAGAAGAGGTAGAATAAGAGGAGGCTATAAAGCCTTCTAATAAGATAGATTACTATAGTATATACCTTTCTAAGCTATAGGGGCTTACTAGTTTTATAATACTATTAACTATATCGTTATTAGCTATATTAAGTATCTTAAGGCTAGCTAGAATAAGCTCTACTACTATATATCGCCCTACTACTTTATTAGTACCCTAGATATAAGTACTAAGGTTAAGATAGGTATTATTAATAAAGGCTATAACTATAAATTAACTAATAGTTAGACGATTTTAAAGTATATCCTATTTAACGAGGATACCTTTATATACTATATAGTTACTATAAGTAAGTTAATAGAAAAGTAGTAGCTAAAGCTTCTAGAGGAGGTTATAAGAGTTATTAGTAATAATAAGATATACCCTAAACTATTTATTAGCTTTATAAATTTATTAAAAGATACTACTTAATTATATACCTTTATAGATATAACGTTCTTTAGCTTTAAGATAAAGAACTAGTATATTAACCTAGTAGAAGATATTATTACTATAGAAAGAGGGAAAACTAGAGGGTATAATATAGAACCTTATAATACTTATTATTACTAAGCTCCCTAAATAGTAAACCTACTTATAATTTAAGACCCTCCTATTTAAATTACTTAGAGAGTAATAGAGCTCCTAGATAATAAGGAAGATACTAAAGACGCTATATTACTAGATACCCCTAAGGAATAAGTTAAGTAGTAGAAGTAGGATAAATAAGATAAGCCTTATATTTAATATAGTAATTTATAAACTAGCTATACCCTAACCCTTAGGCTATATAATAAAAGAGTAAATAGGAAGGTAGCTATCCCTAAAGCCTTCCTTTATTAGAACTAGCCTAATTAGGATAAGATAGTTTATAACGCTACTAAAGCTATAATTACTAAGTATAAGGATAGATATAACTTAAAGGTATAACAGGTCTTTATTCCTATAAATATTATACTTTAAAATTAATTTAATAAGATTAGAGAGAGTAATAAGGAGCTATAGGAATAAATAGATTAATAGAATAATAATAAGAACTATTCTAAAGGCTAAGTAACTTTAGCTACTATTTCTATAGACTTACCTAAGGATTTATAAACTAAGGTAATTTAATTTAACTACTATATAATTAATCCTATTTTTAAGATAAGTATTATAATAGAAAATTAGGATTTAGTATTACTTCTACTACTAAGACGTATTACGATCCTAGACTTCGTTATAACCTACTAGTAGATTACTATTACCCTTTATAGCCCTATAAATATATTAATTAGGGGGATTATTAATAGTAGCTCTGCTATTAACCTTATTAGTAAAAGTTATATTAAGTACCTAGGCTTATAGAGCGATATAGTTAAGATAAATATAGGGATCCGTAGGATTACTAATAGAGATAAGAGAACCTAATTTATAAGTATAAATATAGATAACGTTTATATTAGTAGTAATTAGATTGAGGATATTAGCTTTTTCGTTTTCCCTAAAAATACTTATAATAAGGACCTAGTACTAGGAGCTCCCTTTATCTTAAAAACTTAAATAATATTAGATTATATATAGAACTAGATTATTAAAGTCCTTATATCTAGGAATATTAAGATTAATATCCTACTATTATTTTATATAGGGGACTTAACTACTTAGTTCCTAGAAATTATTACTAAGATAGACTACTTTATTTCTTCTTAATATTAATATACTCTCTTATCTCCTATAGAGGAGGGGAAATAGAGGCTATTACTAATAGATATAATATAATAATAAGCTTAGACTTTATAGGAGATAATTAATAAGTTAATAATACTAAGAACGAGGAAAAGTTAGATATAATACTAGGGAGTATAAGGATATACTAGGATATTAAAGCGGTTTAATAAGCTTTTAAAAGATCTTATAACCTACTAGATAATATTAAGTAATAGTTAGACCTAGATAACGAAGTTATTACTATTTTTAAAGAGTTTAGACTAATTTCTAATAAAATCCTAGAGACTATAATTTATAACGAAGTTACCCCTAAGCTTAATAAGATCTATAAAGCGATTATAAGTATAGGGTATATAGTAGGATATAATAGCTATAGTATTAATTATTAATATTATATTTATAAACCTAAGAAAAGAATAATAAAGAAGAAAGTACCTAGGAGGAAGTATAAATTAGTATATTAGAAAGGAGTTAAAGTTATTATAGCTATAGATACTGCTTTCTCCTATAATAATTATAAACCTATACTAATAATACCTATATTACTAATAGAAGATATTAATATAATATATAAGACGAAAGATAAGAAGATTTAACCTATTAATAACGCTATATTAAATAGTTTAACCCTAGATAGAGACCTAGAATAGAAGTTAAAAGCGTAGGTAAAGGCTAAGAAAAACATAATCCTAGATCCTAGCGCCCTATTTATAGGCCTAATTATGCTAAGGGTTTTAACTATTAAATAAGGAATAAGGCTTATAAGGGCTTAATAAGAGGCTATCCTTAAGACTATTAATTATCTATAGCCTAAAGAAAAGAAGCTCCTTTTAGCTATTCTTATTATAAGAGAGAAAGCTTTAGCCTAGGAATTTAAGTATTATAGCTCTAGATACCCTTCTATTATACCTCTATAGATAATTTAAATAGTATTATATAAAGCGTAGTAAGTAAAAGGAATCCTAATATTAAGAGAACTAGAGTAGGATATTATTATAATTCTAAAAGATAGACTAGAGAAGGGAATCCTTGAGTAAAGTTATATAGCTTATTATAATCTATTCTTCCTTATATAAAAGAAAGATAGGAAGATAAAGCTTATTAACTTAGTAACTAAGATAAATATAATTATAATATAAGACGTAGTACTACCCCCTTTAGTAAAGTAATTCTTAAAAGTCTTTCCTATATATTAACTATTCGTACTATTAGATTTCTTCTTAGGATATAACTAAGTCCTATTAGACCTTATAAGTAGAGATTTAATAATATTTATATTACTTATTAGATTACTATAGATATATATATTACCTTAAGGAGTAATAAACTTAGTTACTTAGTTTATACGGGTTATAATTAGAATCCTATATAACCTTATCCCTAGCTATTATAAAGCCTTCCTTAATAATATTACTATTAAAGGACTAACTTTATAATATAATAAAGAAGAGATTAAGTCTTATCTAGGGACTTATAGATTTATTTTAGAATACTTATAGAATATTAATAAGGTCCTAGTTAATTTAGAGCTAGTAGAGTATATAATAGTAGTAGTTAAGTTATAGTAAGCCTAGGAAGTAGTAATAATTATTAGTTATATTTATAGTATTAATAGGCGTTATCTAGAGGAAGCGAAGATAGTTAAGATCTATAAATAGGCTACTTATACTAATTAAATAGAGTTAAGGGCTTTCCTTAGGATTATAACATTCTATAGATCCTAAGTAAAGAACTACTCTATTATTATAAAGCTACTTACTAACTTACTTAAGAAGGATATCTTATTTAGCTAGGAGGAGAAGTAATAAATAGCTATAGATAACTTAAAAGTAATACTTATAAGAGCTCTAATCCTTATTAGTATAAACTATAGCCTTAAAGGAGGAGATATCTACCTTATAATTAATACTAGTAATATAGGATAGAGCAGAGTCCTAGGATAATTTATTAAGAACTAATATATAATCTCTTGCTTTAAGAGTAATACTTAGTTAGAATTAGAGCTATTATATAATACTAAGAAGAAGGAATTATATAGTATTCTAAAGGCTTTAAAGAGAGTATATAATTATTTATATAGATAATACTTTATCTTAGAGATAAACGCTTAGATATTAGTTATATAACTTAATAGAGTAGCTATAAACTACCTAGGAGCTCTTATTATTCGCTAGATTATATAGATTTAAATATTTAACTTAAAAGTATAATATATTTATAATACTTAGAATATAATAGTAAATAGCTTATTATACAAACCCTAGGGACCTTCTAATATTATTAATAAAGAAGCTAAGGGGGAGATCGACTTTTAGATTAATTTATAGATCTTCTTTATAGATATAGAAGCTAGTTCCTTCTTTAATTAAGCTTAATATTATAATAATAAGTAATATATAGAGGAAATCCTAGTAGCAAATATAGAGGTTATTAGTAATATAATAAATATCCTAGATATACTTCTTAATAATTTATAGACCTATTTAATATATTCTTAATAAATCGCTTATTATTTAATAATATAGAAACGCCCTCTAGGAATTTAACTAATAAGGTATTATAACTTTAAGACTAGAATATTAAATTATTCTATTTATAACTACCTGCTTTTTACTAGACTAATAAATTAAAAGCTAATATTATAACGAGTTATTAATAATCCTAAGTAATAGAAGAAACTAATCGTAAAGGCTTATAAAGAGAGTAGTTACTAAGGTAAGTAAGGTATAGCTAGAAAACTATCTAATTACTATATCTAGGCTAGTATATATAGAGAGATTAGTAAATCCTTAAAAAGTTACCCTAATTACTAAAAAAGGAGAGCTTAATATATAGATAATATAAGGATATATAGCTCTTTAAAGGGACTACCTTTTACTAGGATATTATTAGATATATAGAGAGTAAGTAAGTAGTACCTCGTTAAGGTAAGGGATTTATTAATAGAATAGCCTAAAGCCTACTAGCTTAAGAGAGTAACTTTAGCTAAGATCGCTAAGTTTATTTAAGAAGAGATTATTTACTATTATAAGCTATATAGCAAACTTATTATTAATAGAGGACTAGAGAATAAGGATACTATTATTAAATTTAATAAGAAATATAGTATAAGGAGGAAAGTAATATATACCTATAACCTAAGGGCTAATAATATAGTTAAGACTAGTTATTAGCTAATTACTTATATATTATTAATATAGACTAGAGGATAGAGAGACGTTAACCCTTAGCTATACCTTCCCGCTACCCTATTTATAAACTAATTAAGTATTTATATTTTAACTAGCTTTAGCCCTTTCTACTTACTATATAGGTTTAAGCTTATTACTCCTATTAAGACCCTAATACTAGCCTAGAGGGTTCTTAATTAGGATTTAGTAATAATAAAGGAAGAGGAGGTTTAAATATATCTATAAGCCTTCCTATAATTTAATAAGGATAGAAAATAAGCTAAAAAGATAATTAATACTTAGTATAAGAAAGCTATAGAATATTATAATAGTTAATATAAGAGGACTATAAGGAAGGGGAGGCTAGAGGTAGGTAATTTAATACTAGTATTTAATATTAAGGGCTTTATTAATAAGTTATCTATTAAAAAGCTTAACTACTAATAGTAAAGCCCCTTCTATATCCTTTTATAAGCTTTAAAAGCTCTATTATATTACTTAGTAATATTAGTAGGTAATAAGGTTACTAAAAAGATATTTAGTAGAAATTAACTTTATAAATTTATTTAAGCTTTTAAAAGGTATTAGAAACTAAGTAATTTAGATATTTATAGATCTAATTTAGAAAGGAACCTAGCAAAAGTCTTCTTAGTGCTAAGGAATAAAGAATATAATAATTATATACCTAAGGAAGAGGAGGAGGAACCTATAGTACCCAGAGAAGGTAATTAAGAAAGTAATTAAGAGGAAGAAGAGAATTTATTATACTTAATAGTATAATTAAAATAGTATTAAAAGGATTTAGAGAAAATAATTAAAGTTTTAAAAGCTAGATAATAACTAGTTATTAAGATTCCTAAAATACTAAAAAAGAAAGAAAAGGAGTATATTAAGATAGAGGATCTAGGGGATATATAAAGTTTCTTTTCTTATAACTTATTTTAATTAATAATTTATAAACCTATTTTAATTTTCTCTTCCTTTTAGCTCTTAATTTAAAAGTTTAAGATTCTAGGGATAATATTCCTAAACTTTAGAGATAAGAGTAAGAGATAGTATTAGTAACTCCTTACTTATTTAAAGCACGCCCCTTATTACTATTTAATATAATAATAGCTTAGATAACTTTAATATTTATTAGTAGTTATAGTAAGGTAATTAAGCCTAGGAAAGTATAAGATCCTTAACCTCCTAGTAATAATACTAAAGCTACCCTTCCTTATTAAATAAATATAATATTAATAACCTAAAGATAAGAGAGAAAAAGAGAAAGGGAGAGAGGGTATTAAAATCATAGTTACTAGCCCCTAGTAAAGATATCAATAGACTTTTTTTACCCCTCCCTTTTTTTCCCTAGAAAAGATTATTACTAATATTATATTACTTTCTACTAAAGAGAAAGAGAAGGATATTTATAAAAAGGATTATATTAATTTTTATCCTTAGATATACTTTAACTTTAGCTTTATAAACCTATTTATATAATATTCGCCTTAATTTCTTATTAAAACCAAACTAGCTTCTTATTCTCTTTTCCTTTTTTACCCCCCCCTTATATATTATATAAATATATCTAGAAACCCTACTTTCCTACTTTAATTTATAATATAAAGCCCTAAGTAGTTTATAATTTCTATAAGGTTAAACTCTAGAGGTAGCTCTATTATAAAAGGGTAATAAGAGTATATAAACCTAGCTTTAGGATAATATTCCTAGGCCTATTAATAGTATTTATTATAAAGGAGTAAGAAGTTAAACTTAGCTATAGCTATAACTATAATATCTATTAGAATTTAGGAGTATAGGATCTCCTTAATACTATTAAATTCTTTACTCCTCCTTACTTTATTATTATACTTAATTCTATACTTATAGCGCTTATAGATACTTAGATTATTATATAAGTAACTTTCTTAAGTTTTATAAAAGAAGTAGTTAGTATAAGGAGTACCTAGTATTAAGATATACTTAAAGTATAGTTCGTAGATATAAATACCTAACGTAGAGTTCTTAGTAATATAAGCCTGCTCTTTATAGTAAATATAAGGTACTACGTTATAACTACCTTAGGATTAAATAAATAAGCTATATATAGCTACTATATACTAAGAGACCTTTATCTCCTACGAGCTAGTAAGGAAAGTAGTAGAGGTATAAATAAGACTTAATAGTAGAATTCTCTAGACCTCTTAATTACCTTAAATATTTATTCGAAGTCCTATTTACTAAGATAAGCCTTCTAGAAAACTAGCCTTATTACTTTAGTAGTCTTATTAGAGAATATCTATAGTATAAAGGCTATCTCTAAGTATTTATTACTAGAGATATTAAGTTAGAGCTAAGTAAGGCTTATAGCTACTTAAGAATTATAATTATTAGCTAGAGGGTATAGGGATATTAAAAAGAAGGGAAGAAATACCTAAATATAGTTATTAGAGTATTAAATAAAAAGAGGTATATTATTTTTCATTATTTTAAGTATAAGGATATTAAAGCTAAGGACCTAAAGGGTTACTATAAATAAGAGATAATAAGGGCGAGGTTAATTAGTATTTTTAAGAACTAAGATAAGGAAGTTATAATTAGCTATAATAAGAAGATATAATTTGTAAATATTCGAGAGAAAGTATAAAGGGGTTAAATAGAAATTAAAGTAGCTAGCTAAAAGTAGTTATTATAGGGGGGAGAAGTTAATAATAAAGGATAGAGGAGAATATTTATTTAGTTTATAACTAGGCTACTTGTTTTAATAGCTACTATTAATTATTATTTCCTTTATTCTTTCTCTATATATAACTACTCTAATTTACTATTCTATTTATTATAGGTTTTGTATCCTAAGTTTATTTTACTTTATAAAGGCTAAGGAGGGTAAGGGAGGAGAGTTAATTATTCCTTCTGTAGGCTAGTAAGGAATTACTATATTATTAAAGCAATTAGTAGATATGAAAACTCACTCCTTACCCTTTAAGCCCTTTCGTTTCTCTCTCCTCTTTATATATATTATTTACTTTTAAACTTAATTTATCTACTAATTATATTAATTAGCTTAGGTCCTTTATATATATTAGAAGCCTAGTACCTCTAAAGTAGCCTATTAAGATAAGGTATTAAGCTTAGATTAATGATTTATTTAAAGCTTTTATTAATAAAATACCTCCTAAAGGATACTAGACCTAACTAAGGGTAGATAGAATTCTATATAATTAATATTTTAAATTAAGAGATAAAGATATTAGGAAAAGGATAGCTTAAGAAGATATTAAATATTAAATAGCTAAATATACCCCTTAATTTATAAATCTAGAGGTTTCCTCTCTAAATAGGATAGATATTAACTTACTAGTACTTATAAATACTAATTTATAGACTAGTTTAATAGTTCTTATTAATCTAGAAGAGTTAGATAGAGAGGAAGGATTATTAAAAGAACTAAATATCTAAAATATAAAAAGAAGGAATAACTATAAGAAATAGAAGATAGATTATAACTTATAGTAACTAGCTAACTTTATAAAGTATCTTAACTACTCTAGGTTTATAAAACTATCTATATTACCCTACTTAGCCCCTACTACCCTAAGAGATATTATATTTAGCCTTATTAATACTTTAGTAGGATTTAATATTATAAGACCTAAAGGGAACCCTATACTAATTAAAAGCTAGCTTATACTAGTAGCTCTATAATATATATAATAGAACTAAGAATCTATAAATTACTTAATAACCTAGTATAGTAGAGGGTTATGGCCTCTGGCCACTACATAGTGATTTTACCTACTCAAGTGCAACAGACCTTCTAACTCCGCGCCTCCTGACAATACAGGCCCCGGTGCGGCGCGCGTCCGACTTTGTGATATTCAGAGGGTTTGCTTGCGAGTAGTAGGAATATATAGGGTTCTTATATTGTTTTCCTTAACTAGTAGAGGGTATAGGTTAAAATACCTATATAGTGTTTCCCGAATTATGCCTGCGAACTAGGTAAATTTGTTGTAGTCTTTTTGCGAAGGGGCTGCGGCGTAATTCCGAGCTCAATAAGGTAGCTAGCTTCTAATAATAGTATAGATAGGTCTGCGAATCCTACTTCTAGGATAGGAGTAACGCCCTTAAATACTCTATGTTTACCTAAAGGAAGTTATACTAATTAGGATATTATAGCTTTTATAGATCTCCTTATAAGACGTCCTACTATTATAGTAATAACTCCCTATTTAACTAGAGCGCCTAATTTTATAAATACTAATATCTCTAACTTTATTACTAACTATAAGAGCCTTTTAAAGCTTTACTATAAGACTAATAAAGATATAAAGAACGAGGTCTATATATATAGCTCTAGTAACTATTAAGATATAATAAAATCTTATATTAGTAAAGCTAAGACTTAGAAGGAAGCTAAGGAGAGACTTCTATACTAGTTCGGATTTATAGACCTAAAGTCTTATTAAGATCCTAATAAGGACCTTTAGAACCTAGTTATAGGATCTTATATTAAGGATAATAACCCTTCCTAGGTTATAGCGTTAATTACTACTATTTAATAGCTTTAATAGAGAGCTATCTAGTATAGAGACCTAGAACTTACTAATACTAAGCTTATTTATATTACTTATTGCTATTTTTTTAAGAGGGCTTTAAGAGCTATAGCCTAAAGTCTTAGCTACTAGCTTACTAAGGTTATTTTAAAGGAGTAGGTTATAATAGAAGACGCCCTAATTAAATAGTCTACTACCCGCTAGGAACTTTAATAGTTATCTAGCCTCGTTAAGCCTAAGCTAATAATAATACTTTATATCCCTATAAAGATAATTCTTATAAAGTAGAGGGCTAAAGCTAAAAAACCCTCTATAGCCTAGACTACTAGCTTAATTATTAACTCTCTTATAGAGAACTTTAGGACCCTAAATATTAATAAGGCTAATTATAAGATAGATATCTTAACCCTTATTAAAAGAGTTACTAGCTAAGGAGATAATACTTTTAATCTAAATACTATAGAAGCTACTAAACCTTATAAATAATAATTTTAGGATTATTTATAGACTTAATACTAATAATAGTAATACTTCTACTATAAGCTAGATATAGGGATTACTAAGGAGGATACTAGTAATACTAGGGATTTAGAAGAGGTAGAGTAAGAGGAGGTTATAGAGGCTTCTAGTAGGATAAATTACTATAGTATATACCTTTCTAGGCTATAGGGGCCTGCTAGTTTTATAGCGCTATTAACTATATTATTTTTAGCTACGTTAAGTATCTTAAGGCTAGCTAGAATAGTGTTTACTACTATATATCGCCCTACTACTTTATTAGCACCCTAGATATAAGTACTAAGGTTAAGATAGGTATTATTAATAAAAGCTATAACTATAAATTAACTAATAGTTAGATAATTTTAAAATATATCCTAATTAATAAGGATACCTTTATATACTATATAGTTACTACGAGTAAGTTAGTAGAGAAATAGTAGCTAAAGCTTCTAGAGGAGGCTATAAGAGTTATTAGTTATAATAAGATATGCCCTAAGCTATCTATTAGCTTTGCGAATTTATTAAAGGATACTACTTAATTATATAACTTTATAGATATAATATTCTTTAGCTTTAAGGTAAAGAACTAGTATATCGACCTAGTAGAAGATATTACTATTATAAAAAGAGGGAAAACTAGAGGGTATTATATAGAACCTTATAATACTTATTATTACTAGGCTCCCTAAATAGTAGACCTACCTATAGTTCGAGACCCTCCTATTTAAATTACTTAGAGAGTTATAGAGCTCCTAGATAATAAGGAAGATACTAAAGACGCTATATTACTAGACGCTCCTAAGGAATAAGTTAAGTAGTAGAAATAGGATAAATAAGATAAGCCTCGGATTTAATATAGTAATTTATAAATAAGCTATACTCTTACCCTTAAGCTATATAGTAAAAGAATAAATAGGAAAGTAGATATCCCGAAAGCCTTCCTTTATTAGAACTAGCCTAGTTAGAATAGAATAGTTTATAATACTACTAAAGCTATAATCGCTAAGTATAAGGATAGATATAACTTAAATATATAAGAGGTTTTTATTCCTACTAATATTATACTTCTAGATTAATTTAATAAGACTAGAGAAAGTAATAAGTAGCTATAGAAATAAATAGATTAATAGAATAATAATAAGAACTATTCTACAGGCTAAGCGACTTTAGCTATTATTTCTATAGACTCGCCTAAAGATTTATAAACTAAGGTAATTTAATTTAACTACTATATAATTAATCCTATCTTTAAGATAGGCGCTATAATAGAAGATTAGGATTTACTATTACTTTTACTACTAAGACGTATTACTATCCTAGACTTCGTTATAACCTACTAGTAGATTACTATTACCCTTTATAGCCCTGCGAATATATTAATTAGGGGGATTATTAATAGTAGCTCTGCTATTAACCTTATTAGTAAAAGTTATATTAAGCGCCTAGGCTTATAGAGCTCAATAGTTAAGATAAATATAGGGATCTATAGGATTACTAATAGAGAGCGGAGAACCTAATTTATAAGTATAATTATAGATGATATTTATATTAATAGTAATTAGATTTAGGATATCAGCTTTTTTATTTTCCCTAAAAATACTTATAATAATAACCTAGTACTAGGAGCTCTATTTATCCTAAAGACTTAGATAACGCTAGATTATATATAGAACTAGATTATAGGAGTCCTTTAGTCTAGGAATAGTAAGATTGATATCCTACTAATATTCTATATAGGAGACTTAATTACTTACTTCCTAGAAATTATAATTAAAATAGACCGCTTTATTTCTTCTTAATATAAATATACCCTCTTATCTCCTATAGAGGAGGAGAAATAGAGGCTATTACTAATAGACCTAATATAATAATAAGCTTAGACTTTATAGGAGATAATTAGTAAGTTAATAATACTAAGGATAGGGAAGAGCTAGATATAATATTAAGGAGTATAAGGATATACTAGTATATTAAAGCAATTTAATAAGTTTTTAAAAGCTTTTATAACCTACTAGATAAAGGTAAGTAATAATTAGACCTAGATAAGGAAGTTATTACTATTTTTAAAGAAGTTTAGATTAGGTTTTAATAAAATCCTAGAGATTATAATCTATAATAAAGTTACCCCTAACCTTAAGAAGATCTATAAAGCGATCGTAAGTATAGGGTATATAGTAGGATATAATAGCTATAATATTAATTATTAATACTATATTTATAAACCTAAGAAAAGATTATTAAAGAAGAAAGTACCTAAGAGGAAGTATAAGTTAGTATATTAGAGAGGTATTAAAGTTATTATAGCTATAAATACTTCTTTCTCCTATAGTAATTCTAAATCTATACTAATAACGCCCGTATTATAAGTAGAAGATATTAATATAATATATAAGATAAAAGATAAGCAGGTTTAACCTATTAATAATACTATATTAGATAGCTTAACCCTAGATAGAGACCTAGAGTAGAAGTTAAAAGTATAAGTAAGGGCTAAGGAGAATATAATACTAGATCCTAGCGCCCTCTTTATAAGCCTAGTTATACTAAGCTTTTTAATAATTAAGCAAGAAATAAGGCTTATAAGGGCTTAATAAGAAGCTATCTTAAAAACTATTAATTATTTATATCCTAAAGAAAGGAAGCTCCTTTTAGCTATTCTTATTATAAGAGAAAAGGCTTTAGCCTAGTAATTTAAGTACTATAGCTCTATATACCCCTCTATTATACCTCTATAGATAATTTAAATAGTATTATATAAAGTATAATAAGCAAAAGGAATCCTAATATTAAGAGGACTAGAGCAGGGTATTATTATAATTCTAAGGGATAAACTAAAGAAGGGAATCCTTATGCAAAGTTATATAGCCTATTATAATCTATTCCTCCTTATATAAAAGAAAGATAATAAGATAAGGCTTATTAACTTAGTAACTAAGATAAATATAGTTATAATATAAGATATAATACTAACCCCTTTAGTAGATAACCTTTGAGAGGACTTCGCTATATATTAACTATTATTACTACTAGACTTCTTCTTAGGATATAACTAAGTCCCCTCAGACCCTATAAGCAGAGAGCTAATAAGGTTTATATTACTTATTAGACTACTATAAATATATACGTTACCTTAAGGAGTAACGAACTTAGTTACTTAGTTTATATAGGTTATAATTAGAATCCTATATAACCTTATCCCTAGCTATTATAAAGCCTTCCTTAATAATATTGCTATTAAAGGACCGACTTTATAATATAATAAAGAAGAGATTAAGTCTTATTTAGGGAATTATAGATTTATTTTAGAATATTTATAGAATATTAATAAGGTCCTAGTTAATTTAGAGCTAGTAAAGTATATAGTAGTAGTAGTTAAGTTATAATAAGCCTAGGAAGTAGTAATAATTATTAGCTATATTTATAGTACTAATAGGCGTTATTTAGAGGAAGCGAAGATAGTTAAGATCTATAAATAAGCTACTTATAGTAATTTAATAGAGTTAAGGGCTTTCCTTAGGATTATAACGTTCTATAGATCCTAAGTAAAGGATTACCCTATTATTATAAAGCTACTTACTAGCTTACTTAAGAAGGATACCTTATTTAGCTAGGAGGAGAAGTAATAGATAGCTATAGATATATTAAAAATAATACTTATAAGGGCCCTAATCTTTATTACTATAGACTATAGCTCTAGAGGAGGAGATATCTACCTTATAGTTAATACTAGTAACATAGGATAGGGCGGAGTTCTAGGATAATTTATTAATAACTAGCGCGTAGTCTCTCGCTTTAAGAATAATACTTAGTTAGAATTAGAGCTATTATATAAGACTAAGAAGAAGGAATTATATAATATTCTAAAGGCTTTAAAGAGGGTATATAACTATTTATATAAATAATACTTTATCTAAGAGATAAATACTTAAATATTAGTTATATAACTTAATAGAGTAGCTATAAACCTCCTAGGAGCCCTTATTATTCGCTAGGGTATATAGATTTAAATATTAAACTTTAAAGTATAATATATCTAAGGTGCTTAGAATATAGTAGTAAATAGCTTATTATAAAAACCCTAAGGACTTTCTAATATTATTAATAAAGAAGCTAAGGGGGAGATCAACTCCTAGATCGATTTATAGATCTTTTTTATAGATATAGAAGCTAGTTCCTTTTTAAATTAAGCTTAATACTATAGTAATAAGTAATATATATATAAGGTCCTAGTAGGAAATATAGAGGTTATTAGTAATATAATAAATATCCTAGGTATACTTATTAATAATTTATAGACCTACTTAATATTCTTTATAAATCGCTTATTATTTAATAATATAGAGATAATCTCTAGGAATTTAACTAGTAAGGTATTATAACTTTAAGACTAGAGTATTAGACTATTATATTTAGAGCTACCTGCTTTTTACTAGACTAATAAATTAAAAGCTAATATTATAATAAGTTATTAATAATCCTAAGTAGTAGAAGAAGCTAATTATAAAAGCTTATAAAGAGAGTAGTTATTAAGGTAAGTAAGCTATAGCTAGAAGACTATCTAATTACGATATCTAGGCTAGTATATATATAGAGATTAGCAGATCCCTAAAAAGTTACCCTAATTACTAAAAGAGGAGAGCTTAATATATAGATAATATAAGGACCTATAGCTCCTTAAAGGGATTACCTTTTATAAGGATCTTATTAAATATATAGAGAGTAAGTAAGTAATACCTTATTAAGATAAGGGATCTATTAAGAAGATAGCCTAAAGCTTACTAGCTTAAGAGAGTAACTTTAGCTAAGATCGCTAAGTTTATCTACGAAGAGATTATCTATTATTATAAACTATATAGCGAACTCGTTATTAATAGAGGGCTAGAGAATAAGGACGTTATTATTAAGTTTAATAAGAAGTATAGTATAAGGAGGAAATTAATTTCTATATATAACCTAAGGGCTAATAGAGTAGTTAAGACTAATTATTAGCTAAGTACTTATAGATTATTAATATAAACTAGAGGATAGAGAGATATTAACCCTTAACTATACCTTCCCGCTACCCTATTTATAGACTAATTAAGTATTTATACTTTAACTAGCTTTAGCCCTTTCTATCTCTTATATAGATTTAACCCTATTACTCCTATTAAGACCCTAATACTAACCTAGACGGTTCTTAATTAGGATTTAGTAATAATAATAGAGGGGGAGGTTTAAGTATATCTATAAGCCTTCTTTTAACTTAATAAGAATAGGTAATACGCTAAAAGAATAATTAATAGTTAATATAAGAAAACTATAGAATATTATAATAAGAGGATAATAAGGAAGGAGAGGTTAGAAGTAGGTAATTTAGTACTAGTATTTAATATTAAGGGTTCTATTAATAGATTATCTATTAAAAAGCTTAACTACTAATAGTAAGGCCCCTTCTATATCCTATTATAAGCTCTAAACGCTTTATTATATTAATTAGTAATATTAGTAAGTAATAGGGTTACTAGAAAGATATTAAGTAGGAATTAACTTTATAAATTCATTTAAGCTCCTAAAGGGTATTAAGAACGAAGTAATTTAGATATTTATAGATCTAATTTAGAAAGAAACCTAGTAAAGGTCTTCTTAGCGCTAGGTAATAAAGAGTATAGTAATTATATACTTAAAAAAGAGGAAGAGGAATCTATAGTACTTAGAGAAAGTAATTACGAGAAAGAGGAGGATTTATTATAATTAGTAATAGAATTAAAATAGTATTTAGAGGATTTAGAGAAGGTAATTAAAGCTTTAAAAGCTAGATAATAGCTAGTTATTAAGATTCCTAAGATAATAAGAGAGAAAGAGAAGGAGGATATTAAGATAGAAGACCTAGGGGATATATAAGGTTTCTTATATTATAACCTATTTTAATTAATAATTTATAAACCTATTCTTATTTTCCTTTTCTTTTATCTCTTAATTTAGAAGTTTAAGATTCTAGGGATAATATTCCTAAACTTTAGGGATAAGGGTAAGAGATAGTATTAGTAACTCCCTATTTACTTAAGTATACCTACTTATTACTATTTAATATAATAATAGCCAAGATAACCTTAATATCTATTAGTAATTATAATAGGGTTATTAAGCCTAGGGAAGTATAAGACCCTTAACCTTCTAGTAATATTACTAAAGCCCCCTTTTACTAAATAAAAATAAGATTAATAACCTAAAGATAAGAGAGAAGAAAAGAAAGGGAAAGAGGGTATTAAAATCATAGTTATTAGCCCCCCTAGGGAGGATATTAGTAGACCCTTCTAACCGCCCCC